>JAMXBD010002173.1:0-230205 GCA_024138025.1 Combretum micranthum | reverse complement strand
CTTATATGCTCTAAATAATATATATAGTTATATAGATATACTAGATAGTTATTAACATAAAAACAACATAAGGAAAGTAGATTATGAACAAAAACAAAGTATGAACCTATTGTTGCTTTCTTAATCTTCAGTGTTTTAGAAAACACACACTAAGTAGATGAACATATGAAATTCTTGAAGAAATTTTACCTAAAAAGAACTAATCTTGGAAGAGCTTCTTGAGAGGAAATTCTTGGAGAGATTTTAGTATAGTAACTTTAGTAGAAGAGAAGTGTGAAAGAAGTGGAAGTATGAATGGGTATTTATAGGAAAATCTGGGAGATAATTTATGTTAATTAAATAAATTGAAAACAAAATAAATTGGAGAGAAAGAGATGGGGGCCGGCGCAACTTTTGTGAGGAGAGGAAGAGAAAATTTATTTTTTAATATTTTTGTTAATTAAAAGTAAGATATGAAAGATATGAAGTTGTATTGGAAATGAAAATGTGTAAGAAATAGGTGTATGGGTTGTAAGAGTAGGTTGTAAGAAAAATTAGAGATAAATAAATAGTATAAAATAGTAGTAAATAGTATAATGTAAAGTAGACATGATAATTAAATATCGGTAGTAAGAAAATACGTGTATAAATGAGATATCTGATATTTTTAGCTACCGAAAAATTATGAAATTGATATTTTTGAAAATCTTATATTTTTGCGAGCTAACGATATATTCGGAATATTTTTACTATTCCGAGCCCCGAGACACGTTTTTCGAGAACTGTATCCGATCGGGTTCAAAACGAGTTTTAGTTTTACTAAACTGATCTTTTTAGGCTACCTTAAATAATTACGAACTATTCTACTCACTAAACTTTTTCTTACTCTCTTAGGGTTTCTTAAACGATGATGCCGCACTTAAGCGGTTACGGTAAACTAGGGTTTTGTTGACTTTAGAAATCCGGTTGACTTCTAGTTAGGGTTTTAAGCTTTAATTAATTTGAATCCAAAACTTCGGGGGTTTACAATTACCAAAAACTTCGAATATTAAGTGTAAGGCGGGCTCTCATAAATTTAGATGACCATATTTTGAAATATAAAGCTTAAAAAAATACAATAACAAATTAAGAAAAGGAAATCGTAATATTCATTCATTCATAAAAATTATTTTACAAGTCTTAGGCACATTCCCCCGCCAAAATAACTATAATCTTTTACAAGAAATTTTTTCATGAAGTCTACATCTAAACTAAAATTCATTTACCAAAAAGAGAAATATCTGGCTGCAAGGTCTACGTGGCCTCAACCACAAATAGCTAAATTACAAAAGATATTTATAGAGGTATAAGGTAATAGGCTTAGTGAGAATTATTTCCATAAGAAAATACTTCAGTAGTAAACATTCAAACAAATTATTTAAGCATTCAAGTGAAATGTAATATACACGTGAGCAAGCAAATTCTATTTTATTATCCCAAATAATATAATTGTTGGAACATTTGATATCAAATTGGTCAAAATTTTATGGGTTTCACATAAAACATCCTTGGCTAAAGCGAAATCATTACAGGAACAAACACTGGCTATAGAACCAAAAGTAGCAGTCTGCACAAACTCCTGAAAATCACTATGTAAAAGAGAAAACAGGGTAGGAAAAAAGTTTATGTAAAACTTTATCATTGCGGAAGTCCCATAAAATAATAGTAGCAAAGGGATGAGCCAAATCACTCCCCGTTCGCTGCTCGTACACCACGAAAGTAGCAAAAGTGGTACTAATATGCCTTTTTAATTGATCCATTAAAATCCTGCAGTTGCATAAAATGGCAAAAGGTCTCTCTTTTTTTTTTTTTTTTTATGTTTACTGAGTTATTTAATTTACATTAATTAGGCACTTTTTGATCAATTAACCATCTAAGACGTGGAGTATAATTTTATTTCTTTCGTCTTAATTATCTTTGTTTAAAAGGGAAAAATGTGGATTTTTTAAAAAAAGATATGTCTATCAAAAAGACGTAATATTTTATTTTGGTTATATAGCTTTTAAACAAGGCTATCTATTAATCAAATTCCATTAATATTCACGGTTGCTTTTGGAATAAATGCAGGTATACAAACTGCTAAGCAATATAAAAGATGAATTTTAGCATAATAAGTTTTCAAATCTTATATTAGAGCTCCTTTTACTTCTCAATTTGATGAATGAAGAAATTCTCCGAGTTTTATATATTAATGTCACTGCGCTTTTGTTATGAGTGTTTATTGTACAAGTACCAACCTAGAATCTCATAAATGTACTTTTATGGATGAAGGAAGGCAATTACTCTATCATTGTTCAACCGAGTCAAGCCACCAAGCTTTACAATTAGAGGATTAGATTGCGGAAGCAGACCTAAAGATACAGTTTTTTGAAAGATAATGATGATTATTAGGGTAAATTATATCAAAAAATATTAACGCTTTAAGGTAACATTTCAAGTAGTTAAAAAGAGGTATCAACGTTTTAAAGTGCATTTAAGGTATCAACAAATGAGGTATTAAAGTTTTGTAAAGTTCATTTAAGGTATCATTAGTTTTCAATTAACTTTTTAAAGTTTTTATTAATGATTAACAATTAATACCTTATTTAGCTTACTTTGCAAGAGATTGATACCTCTTTTTAACAACTTAAAACATTGATATCTTAAATAAATTTATTCTCAAACCTTGATTCCTCTTTTGAATTAATTGAAACATTGGTACCTTAAATGAACCTACCCCAAACATTAATACTTTTCATTTTAATTTACCCTTATAATTAAATAATTGATAATGATCATATTTTGGGTGAATTTACTGTGTACATATCTATTATGACTTAATAAAGCAACCACCAAAGTTTTCGTAGGCTGAAATTTGAAAGCTTCAGCAGAGCTTAAGAGAACTAAGAGAAAAAAAGAAAAAAAGTTTTGAAAATCGAGAGGAAAATAGGATGGAGATTTTTTATTCAAGAATAAGTTTTTATTTTTCCAATATTTGGATGCACTTGCTTTTTAGTAATTTCTTTCCTTAATCTACAATGTTCTAATTTTGTTCGTTTTTAGCAATCTATATCCCCACTTATATCTTCATAATTAGGGATGCAATTGGGTTGAGCTTGGGAAGGGTCATGTGAACCTGAACCCGACCAGATTGGTTTAAGGACCACCCAAAACCCAAGAAAAGCTCACCCCTATAGGTTATTTTCAACCCAATTGGAAGTTTATCATTTTTTTTTATTGTAATGATGTAATTTCAATAATAAAACGTAAATTATATCACATACTATAATCTATATAAGAAAATTTTTAAATTAGATATAAATTTCATTTAATATGGAAATGAAATAATGAAAGTTGTAATCAACTTTGTGTATACATATTATATTAATTTTTTTAATTTATGATATATTTATGCTAGATTGGGTTTTCCCATCGAGTTATATATATGATCCGAAATTCTATAAATTTTAATCTGATGTTTAAAAACCTGCCTCGAAACTTTATAGGACTTTTAGTAGATTGGATACCCCATAACAACCCGTCCGATTGCATCTCTACTCATAATATGACTTTGGTATGAGAAATGAGGATTTGTTCAATTTCTAAATCATATGGCCCCTCACCCGCCTGAAGCGCAAATTACCCATAAAATTTTTGGAATGGTTTCGAGTATTATTTTAAAACTCTATAGGTAAAAGTCCTACCTGGTAATAATAAATAACACATATATTTATGAAAGGAAGATAATAATCTTAACGTATAAATAGATGATAAGAAAATGACATTGACAATGACAATGGCGACTAAAACTTATTACAATTTTCATAGCTTTTTTAGTATTTATATTTTACCATTCTTTTTCAGAGGTTCGAGATAGGCCAGGGTATTACATTCGCAACAGCGAGTATTGTACACAGCTAAGGATCTAAATATGTTTTTTCTGTCTTCAGTGCTATGTGTGGAGAACTCATCCAGAGAAGAATTTTTTGAAACCATGATTATTCCATGCTATCACAATTGATTGTAATGTATGCTATCTGAAGTAAAATACCTAAAGAAATTCCAATGGGGCATTTGATATGTGTGAAGAACAGTATTCGATACTTAATTTGTTTTTTTTTTTTCTTCACACGTGTCATTATCTATACATTCTTTAATTAGTTAATATCGTTGTTTCAACTAGAACAATTCGTTAGCAACTTTCTATTACATTAAATTTGATCTCAGATTTTACAGCTACTTGATCAAGGCGAATTGCAAATTTTTGGGTTGGCGGGGCATTTTGTGGTGTGAAAATCCCTATAGGGGCAGATCGCTGGTCTAGCAGGGAAAATATATATATATATATATATATATGTATGTATATAGAATTTTTACTAAATAATGTTTAAAAGACTGGTATCGGAGAGATTCGGATTTTATATAACCCATTTTAAATCTGTTCAAATTATATTCTTGATTTGACATGATAGCTTTAGAGGCTTTTCAATAAGTCCATTTTTTTTTTCCCAACAACAAGGTTTCGGAGCGTATAAATGAGATCTTCATATTGTAAATTGTGAATTCTTCCAGCATTAAAGTTAGTAAGATAGTATGATTGATGTTGTTATCTTTCACTATTTTAAGCCTGGAAACAAGATAGCTCATTCACTATAATCGTGGATTGTCTTAGCATTAAAGTTTATAAAAACTTGTCATCCTATTAAAAATATATATCCTGCAACTCAAAGCACTTGAATTCATTTATTATGACTCTCATAAAATAGGAAATACAAGTGTGCACATGCTAAATACAATCATTTACACTAGCCTCAATTCGCTTACTAGAATCTATCCAACATGGAGGAGGGGCATATACAAAAAAATCAGAAAAGGATAAAAGGGGAATGCTGTAAATATATAAGAGGGAATCAGAAAGGGAACATGTAATTAGTTTCTAGTTTTAGAATGCCATACTGTCCTGGCTCGAACAATCTCCGCCTTATCGGCTTGCATCCTAAGCAGATGGGTGTATTCCAAATCTGGACTTTGATTATTTGCCTTATTCTTGGAGACTTCAGCAGCAACTCCTGGAGTCGCAGCCGTTAAGGACTCTAGTATGCTTGATAGAACGCATTCGCGTCGATATTCCAGTGTCATGCTTGTCAATTTGTAAGCCTCTAAAACTTTAATTGGCACACTCTGAAACAGTATCAATTAGACCAAATGACCTGAGAGTTAGGAACAATGATACATTGTCCTAGGTAGAATTTTTTGTAAATATCAAAGTTTTCTAATTGAAGACAAGTCAACAACAGTAATGTTACATGGTTTTAGATTGGTGTAAAAGGGCACTGAATATACCTCTAAAATCCATCCAATGTATTTAACATTGTTAACATGTTGGTTTGCATCCATATCGCTCCATCTTGGCTAAAAAAGGTTGCCACAGAAACCAAGGTTATACAAGGGAAAATGCATCAAAGAAACATGAGATAAAGGGAAGTGAAAGAATTACATACTGCTAAGTCGGATCGAATTCTTCCAGCAGTTTCATCGGTGAGCTTTTCTATCTTATCATGGTCGATTTCTTCTTCAGGAATAGCTACTCTATTATGGTAAAAGGGCTCGACTTCTTGCCTGACTGGCTCAGGAATCTTCGAAAGCCTTCTGGTTTCTTTGTTCATGGTCACCCATGTACTGCATAGATAAGAGATAACAACAAAAGGGAATTGGTATTTGCTAGCAAGTTGAAAGGTATTAACTGACACCAAGAATTGAAAGACTGAACACCTGGTTGCTCTTGTTATGATTTCTTGGGTATGGTAATCGCGGATAATCCAGTCTCTTCGCATTCCATTTTTCCCTGATGCATCTACCCATGTATCAATTTCAATAACATCTCTCCTGCCAAAAAAATCAATCAAAGGAAGATGAAGGGAAGAGAAAACAGTACGTCTATGAATGCCACAGAAGAACAATTCTTGAGAATGAACAATACCAGCTGCTAAATCTCTGTACTTGAACATGGATGCGGGTAACAACCCAGATAAGCTTCCTGAGGCTCATCTCACGGGTAGCACCAAAGCCATTTCCAGCAAGGCCCGAACTCATTACATGATTTAAAGCAGTCTCCTGCATGTGGAGATTTCACACGTATGATTCAACATAATATCATCAATTAAGTGCATATTTTCATTGGTTTATCATTATCACTTGCACTGCAAAATGTAATTTGAAGGATAATTTAAGGCGGGACCTGAAGGAGGTTCATCAGCGTTTCCATGGTAGCCGTTTGGTCAGGTCCGATCTCATAAGACCTTATTACGAAGTTTTGCCTATAAATGAACCTACCCTCCACAAACCTACCAAGAAGATATGTATTGATGGATGAATCCTGGCCAGATGGGGTATCTTGTAGCAATTCATTGTTCTTCTGGTTACTTCATCAACGACAATCCCATTAACCTTTTTGCCATTAATCATACCTACAGCTTGATCGCTGATCGAACTAGCTCTAACCGTAAGGCATGATCTCCTATAAGGAAACACATCTCTCAAATAGCAAACACCAGCATTATTAGACAAAGTTGCTCTGTACTTTCTCGTTGTACCTGAGTTTCCTAAGTAGGCTTGAGGGAAATAACATGATGTAGTTGACATGATTCAGGTTGTAGTTGCCCGATTGATATTGTTCAGATAAAAGAAGTAATAGAAAAGAGCACTAAGACGACATTTTGCATCGCTCCAAGGGAAATGCTATAGGATATAAGTTGGTGCAACTAATGATTTACAAAAAGCCTAGGAAAGCCATGTCTTAAAGAAAACATGTGGCGTTGGACTAAATGGATATTTAAAGATTATCAAAAGACGAAATGAGGATTTGCAGCTCAACCACTTTAGCGGGTGGGAGAGAAATGTAGAAAGAGAGAGAGAAAGAGAGGGAATTGTGAGCTCACACGCAAACATAGGAACATGTTTGAAAATGGTTTCTTAAAAATTGGAATATACTATTAGAAATAACCAAGTGCCTATGTATAAGTTTCTTTCTGCTAGCTACAAATAAGGGATTCCTCTCGATAACATCGGATAATAATGTACTTGGGTTAATTGTTTTGATGTTCCCAAACAAGGTGCATACAATCTCTCTCATTACATTTGAATCAAGTATATCAAATCATAATAGATATTTTAAATATTATCTTATTAAAATAATAATTGTGTCATATTCGAGTTGTGAACTTGTCAACTGCAAAATTCACCTTATGTGATTAAAATAATACTCTTGATGGTTTTAAACAAGCTCAATAACATTGTTTAGTCATGTAAAAGCCTATTAATCGAGATGATATATGTGGCCAACAGTTTAAATTTATTATGCAAAACCATTTTGCTTGATTAATAATTATATTATGCCTTAGCAATTATTATGAATCTCGTTTTATTCATAGTTGTTATCTATTTGCTTCAGGATTACATATTATATGAGTTTTTATTTATTTTGTTAGATATTTGGATAAGTAATCCTAATCAATAACTTCTTCCCGGTTTTTAAAAATTAGTTGGTTTGTTTTTCACTTTAGGGATTATGATTTGGTTTTTTAGGATTTTTTGAAGATTCTATTTTATTTTGACTATTAATGAATGTAAAGGATGACTGATGAATAACATAATAGAATTCCTCGACAATATATGTATCTTTATTCTCTTTAAACCTGATATTTCTAATTTCCCCCTTTCTTCTCTCAAAAAAAAAAAAATAAAAATAAAAAAACTTACGGAAACCAACCTTAGCATAAGATACTTTGGTCTCTATTTGTTTATTAATCATGTGATCTTATATATATTGACTTTTTTTTTTGTCTATATTCTCCCAAATGATAATCATATTATATATGTTGAAATTTTGCAAGTGGCTATCCTCCGGTAGAGTAATAAGCTTGCAAATACAAAACATGATGAGTGATACGTTGGTGGTTGTTCGACGTAGCCACTCCAATGCTTATGTTAGTAATGAGTATGAGAGAAAATGATAAACTTAGATAGTTTGTTGCTTTCTAGTGAAAGATATAATGTCTTTGATGTGAGAGTCTATTTATAAATGGTGACCATAACAAAATAAGAGGCCCATAGAATTTTCACATTACTTGTGCCATATCCAAAAGCCTGTTAGTTGGCCTAGACTCGAGGTGGAGACTGAGGTCAAATATGGAGAGTGGTTGAACTAGTGTTTGTCTCTAAGATGATAACATCGAACAAGTCACCATGAGCCTCCAAATGTGAAGTTACAACCATTGTGATCACATCACCATAGGCCTTCACTTGAAGAGTTAGGACTAGGATCATGCGAGATCTCAATCATCATGAGAACCAAGATCCTCATGTAGTTTGAGGACTAGACCAAGATCCTCTCATGACTAACACCCTTGTGGGGAGCCTAAAGCCAGGTTCGAGGCCAAGATCCCTCATAGACTAAAGGTATGCTGGGGGGTTGATATTGAGTATGGCCGAATATTTTCTACCAACGTACATATTACAAACTCCCATCTTTATGAACTTCGCAAATCTATCTTATGATATGTGGCTTGTTCAAAAGTTAAAATAAAACCATTATATTAAGATAAAATAAATCAATGTTTGTAACAATGACACATAAGGTATATGTTATATTAAAGCGCACAATACAATGAGAGAATTGGTCATGTATGACGTTTTTAGATACCATCCTCGAAAACTCGAAAGCAAGTAAACAAACAAAGATAAAAATTATATCTATAATTAGATTAACTAATTAATTTTCTTGATAAGTATTTTTTTTATTGTAAAACCCTTAAATTATACGTCCATTTGATTTTTTTTTTAATTGTAAAATGGATAATAAGGTTTTAAGGAAGCTCTAGAAAATATCCGAAAAATTACCCATGATTTTTTTTCCCTCTTTCCCAAGCTTAAATATTGATAAATTAAATACAAGTAATACATGACATATTTAAAATAATAAAATATAAGTTAGATATTAAAAAACTTTTTTTTTTCGAATATGTAACAAGATATAAGTATAATTGTATAGTTAATATATAAAGGACCACAAATGAATAGGATGATAATGAACTAGATTATAGAAATAATTTAAAAGAAAAAAAAGGACAAAATTTAATTTAAAATTTTAGAAATAAATTCAAATCCTAAATTTGTTAAGAACTGTAAATTATTATGTATCATAAACTTTATAGATGTGTGTGCATATATATAGCCATGGTAATAATTATAACATGTTTACATTGATTGGATTTAAATATAACCTCTAATTTATTGTAACTAATGATGTTATTATATGCCATATGGAACCACAGAATAGTTGTAGGCTAGTAGCTTAAGTATATTATAAGGACTAAAAGACTAAATAACGATAACGAACACTATACAGGAGGTCAGTTTGGATTGTCTGTTTTTCATTTGCATTTGTATCTTTTTCAAAATGATATATGTAAAAATGTTTGATTTACATATATATTTTATCTATATTTGATCTATTTGATCTTTTAATAAGATCTGCCAACTTTTATATATTTGTATCTAATTCTTTATAAATAATCTGATAGAAAAAAGTTTTTAAAAAGTATCTATATCTATAATCTACCAACAAACAAACAGACTCAAGATGATGTATAAATGCAACTATAGCTTTAAGGGAAATATTAAAATGATTTTTATATACTTTGATAACTACTATAAAGATTGAATGACAAATATATAGCTAATAATAATACTTTTGTTCAGACACTTAAAAATATAGCTCCGATGAAATAATAAAGTTGACTAAGTTTACCTAAATATCAAATGTACAAATATACTTACAAATGACAGCGTTAAAATTAATAAACTAACCCATACCTTCTTGTTGGTAACGTCCTATCTGACTAGGATTGTCGTTAAGCAAACGTGAAGACACGTAATTAATAATTAGCATGTTAGGGAAATGTGGCAAATTCCACAAGACGCTCATAAAAACAGGATGTGGTATATGAAGTATATACGTTTGTATACATAAATATAATAGAAGAACACGCGTCTAAAATAAAGATGATATATTGTTGTAAGGAAAATAGATTTTAAAATAAGGTGCAATGTCAATAACATTAAGGATGAATTACACGTTATTTGGCTAAATCTTAAGTATCTGAAAAAAGAAAAATTAAAATTAATAAAATAAAAAAATTCATATGTGATACAAATTTTGTTGTCATTATTGAAAATATTACGAACTATATACAAATAATAAAACTGCATTGAAAAATATTGACAGAATATATTTATAATATAATATATAATGATAACAGATAATAGGTAAAAGATAATAATTACAAAATTAGGCATAAAAAAACAATTAATGCAAAGATAAGTTCAAATCATCACTGGGCAATTAGAAACATGGATGGTATAGCTTAGTAATATTAAAAATACACTTCCATTAAAAGTATCATTTTCGAACTCAGAATCTAATAAATAGTAAACCTAGTGAAATGCAATCTAAAGTAGGATGAATATAGCTTTTATAGTTTAAAACTTCTATACTTAGGCACAGGGTACGAAAATTTTAAAGATACTATGAATATAAATAAATATGATAAATTCCGAACTTAAATATCTTCAAAGGGTTTCAAACTCTAAATTTATCAAATACCTATATATCCTAAAGAGGTCCTAAACTAAATTGGTTAACGTTGGCAATATCCGTTCTAATTACCACGTACTTTTCAGTATAATAACAAAACAAACCAGAATCATTTTCATTTCTTATTCTAGTTCGATTCAAACAAGGAAAGAGTACAACCTAAAATGGGTTAACAAATACTAATTGTCCTGCAAATCTTTGCAGCTGGCTACCTCAAGTACTTTTAATACTTTGCCTATGTAACTTCAATTGAAAGTTTACAAATACTTGGACAACCACATTTCATGGGTCCTCGGTTGATCCAAATACACTTAGAGAGCTACACAAGGATTGAGACTTGCAATTAATTTTTTTTTCCCTCACCACCGGAAAAAGATCACGCCTGCACACTCATCCCCATCACATTTCTTTAATTTTTTTTGGGCCAAATAATTTAAATTGATTTATTATATATTATAATATATATTTTTTTTTTTTTCTGTCTCGTCTTCTTCTTTCTTCACCATTGTTGCACTTCACTGCCATACTACAAGACACTTCACGAAATATTTCTCCCCTTTATTTCTATTTTTTTCCTTCTTTCTTGCCGTTTTCCCTTTCCGCTGGTACTAGGACTACACCCAGCAATAATCTTTCTTGATTTTTCACCCCATCAATTCTTGCTCTCCAAATTATTCCTTAATCTACGATTTTCCACCTACACGCACATGTAATTAATTTCTTAATCTTTTCCTACCCTCTATATCTCTGGGAAATTGCCTCTATCCAACTCCCATTTGCCATGTCCAGCTATTACAACGAAGCATCACCAAAGTACATTTTTTTTTTTTTTTTTATCTTCTCCTTCAATATTTGGACTGCCTCAACATGGACTAGTAGGGGGAAGAAGAGGCCAAGTATTTACCTCACATTATTGACAACAAGTAAGTAAATAAACTCTAAATTAATTATCAAGTGGTAGTTCTGAGCATGTAAGTGGTAATAAAATAAACGAATTTTTGTAATGTAACAAGGTATATTCTTTTCCCAATTAGATTGGCCGAGAGATACATGTCCAATAGGAAATGATTAAATTGATATATTGTGATCCTATCCTAATATTAGAGCTGAAGGACTTCAGTAAGATAAATATATATTAATATATACATATGTATGTGGGTCTAACCTTTGATGATTATGGATGATCGAACTTAAATTAAGAGATAGATTGATATAGAAGTGAATATAATAGGAATTACGATTAAATTTATATGCATTTTGTAAAGAATATAGAGATAATTATTTTATTCTTTTACACGTGTTATTTTATTCGTAGTCAGTTAGCTTGTTTTTGTCTTTAGTATAAATAGTTTAAATAGTCTATTGTAACGGAGTTTTTCAATAATAATAATAAATTACTTTTCTTCCTTTGCTCTTCCTCTGTTGGTACTTTTCAATCTGTTTGCATTTTTCATTCTGCCCATAAACTCAAGCTTCTTTCCGCAATGGCAATGGAGACTATAAAATAGAAGAGATCCTAGTTGAGGTCGAGCTTTCACATGGTATCAGAGCAATGAAGGTTTGATATTAGTTTCTCTGTTTTCATTTGAAGAATATGAGTATGTTAGGTGATAGATTCGTCATCTTAGTTGCTGATTCTAGTGTATCAGATCTTTATTACATTTCTGGATCAGATAATCCTAATATGGCCATAGGAAATCTGATTTTTAATGGTACAAATTATCTCAGCTAGAGTAGATTGATGAAGTTAGGCTTAGGGGCTAAAATGAAATTAGGGTTTGTGGATGGTACGATTTCAAAGCCGGTTGATACTTCACCTGATTTAGTTCGATGGAATAAGGCAGATTACATGGTTAGATGTTGGATCATCAATTCGATGAATCCTGAGTTATCTCAAGGGTTTCTTTATTCCTAATCGGCTAAAGAACTTTGGGATGAAATTAAGGAAAAATATGGAGTATCAAATGGCCCTCTGATTTTTCAATTATAGTTTGACATCTGTAATTTGAAGCAGCACAATCTATCAGTGGGAATTTATTATAATAAATTGAAAAGGTATTGGGATGAACTAAGTCAGGTACATTCATATCCTCAGTGTTCATGTGGAAGGTTAGAGTATTGTACATGTGACTTGAAAAATCGTATGTTAGAATTTGAGTCGATTAGCAAGTTAATTCAGTTTTTTATGGGACTCAATGAAGCTTATGAAGGGATTTGAAATCAAATATTATTGATGGATCCGATGCCATCTGTTAGTAGAGCTTTTTACTTGGTTCAGCAAATTGAGAAACAGCGACAAGTTACATCCATTGTAAATCCAGATGTTAATAATTCTGCTTTTACAGTGAAAGGAAAATTAGGGTCTTTTAATGCTGATAAGAAGAAATTACGATCAAAGGTTGTGTGTCAATATTGTAAAGCAGAAGGGCACAATATTGACAGTTGTTTCCAATTAATTGGTTATCGTGAATGGTTTAAAGGAAAATGGGTTATGAAAGGGAAGAAAGTTGCAACTGCTTCTGTTCATTCTAGTTATATTGTAGGGGAATCTGTTGCTCCTAGATATGTTACCCCTTTTGACCGTGTTGATGATAATTGTGACATGGTGGAATTCCGGAACCATGAAGAAGCTACTAATCAAAGAATGTTGCAGAGCATGTGTGTTGAGGTCATGAGAATGATGAAATCCAAGGGGGCTCAGTTGAAAGAACCACTTGGAGATGGAGTAGCATTGGCAACAGACGTTTGCTTTGTAGGTGATCACTATCTTGCTCTTAATTCTCTAAATAATAGCAAGAATTTATGGGTATTAGACATTGGAGCTACAAGCCATATGACTCTTTACTTTTCCATTCTTTTTTATGTACAAGACCTTACACAACCAATGCTTGTAAGACTCCCTGATGGCACTTCAACTAGTGTTTCTAAAGTAGGATCAGTTCAAATAACTGATCTATTAGTCTTACATCATGCTCTTTATGTTCCAACTTTTTCATAGAATTTACTATCCATACAAACACTTGCCTGACATCAAAATTTGGTTATAATATTTGATCAATCCAAATGTCTTTTGTAGGACCTGAGAACTAATCAACAAGTGGCTTCAGCTAATGTTGTGAATAGGCTATATGTACTTAATTCAAAATCTATTCTGTCTGTTGATACACATTGATATATGGGGACCATATCATATTGAATCCATTACTGGTTGAAGATATTTTTTTACTCTAGTTGATGATTTTTCTAAGTGTACATGGACATATATGCTTACTGCCAAGACTCAAGTGTTTGGAATTCTCAAGTATTATTTGGCCTATGTCAAGAATCACTTTAGATGTTCTCCAAAACATGTAAGGTTAGATAATGGAGTAGAGTTTTTGTCTACTGCATGTCAACAATTGTTCCATGATGCTAGTATTGTACATCAACGATCTATGGTGTACACACCACAACAGAATGGTGTGTGGAACGCAAACATAGACATCTCTTAGATACATCAAGAGCTTTACTAATTCAAGCCAATTTGCCAAAGGAGTTTTGGAGTGAATGTGTTTTGACAACAACATATTTAATTAATCGCATGCCTATGGAAAATTTAGGTTGGAAAACTCCTTATGAAGTTTTGTTTGGAAAACCATCTTCATATCAACATTTAAGGGTAATGGGTTGTTTATGCTATGTTGCTAAACTTCCTATTTTGGACAAATTTGATCCTAGAGGTGTGAAATGCATTTTTCTTGGTTATGCAAGTGGAAAGAAAGGTTATCGGGTTTCTGATCTTGTTCACAAGAACATCCTTGAGTCACAAGATGTTACTTTCTTTGAAACACACTTTCCTTCCACAAACAAACTCTTTCTGATGAGATATGTCATACACGGTCTTCTAATGATGTCTATCATCCTCTTGTTTTATTTGATTGTCCTTCATCTACTGTCTTAGAGGACAGGTCTATTCTTTTAAGTTCTCCTTCATTAACTGAAAATTCTTCTTCTACTGATAATATTATTGATGGTCTTGACTCTCCTATTCACAGTCTTGTTGATAATGCTGTTCGTAAATCTGTTCATACTAGGACAACTCCTAAATGGCTTGAAGACTTTGTACATATGGCACAGCGCTCCATTCCTACAGCTACTACTATCCAAACACCCTGTATTTCTCATTTTGCCTCAAGTTCATATCCTTTATATGACATTACCACTTTTAATTCTTATCCTACAGAATTTGTAGCTTCATTGGCTAATGTTTTACAAACTCATGAACCTCGTAATTACCTATAAGCATCTAGATCTCAAGATTGGATTATTGCCATGCAAAATGAGCTAAATGCACTTGAATCTAATGAAACATGGGAATTAACTAAGTTGCCTAAGGGTAAAAAAGCTATTGGTTGGAAGTGGGTTTATAAGACTAAATATAAACCTGATGGTACCATTAAAAGGTTAAAGGCTAAACTAGTTTCAAAAGGTTTCACTCAAATTGAAGGGAAAGATTTTCATGACACTTTTTGCCCCGTAGCTAAGCTTGATACTATGCATCTTTTGTTTGTTGTGGCTGCTATTCATGGTTGGGATTTACATCAAATTGATGTAAATGATGCTTTTCTTCATGGTCATTTGGATGAAGAAGTGCATATGAGGCCACCTAAAGGATATAACAAAGCCTTACCTAACTAAGTTTGTTGTCTTAGAAAGTCTTTATATGGGTTGAAACAAGCTTCACGCCAATTGAACATTGAAATTTCTCATTTTCTTGTTTCACTTGGTTTTTCTCAATCCTCACATGATCATTCCTTGTTTACTTTTAATGGAGAAGGTGGTAATGTGTTTGTCTTATTGTATGTGGATGATATGATATTGGTTGGTTACAATTCTAGCTTTATAGATCACGTTAAACGAAGTATTGATGAACATTTTACTATCAAGGACTTGGGTCTTGCTAGGTTTTTTCTTGGAATTGAAATTCATCGAGCCAGTCAAGGTATTTTACTCAATCAATGAAAGTATTTGCTTGATGTGTTACAAGATGCAGGGGTTATTGGTTCCAAACCAACTCACTTTCCTTTCCAACATTGGGTAGTCTTGGATGCTACTTCAAGTGATTTACTTCTAGATTCTTCTTGCTTTCGTCGATTAATTGGCCATTTATTGTACCTCACTTTGACAAGGCTAGACATTACTTTCATGGTTCATCGACTAAGTCAGTTTTTATCATCCACTCAAACTCCTCATTCAATTGCAACTCTTCATTTACTGCGTTATTTGTAAGGTTCTTCTGCATTTGGGCTATTTTATTCTGTTGATAATCATTTAGAGTTGTTGAGGTACTTAGATGCAAATTGGGGTTCTATTAGTTTAGATAGGAAGTCCATTTATGGCTATTGCATATTTCTTGGAAACTCTTTGATCTCTTAGAAATTAAAAAAACAGCCTACTATTTCTACTTCAACAACAGAGGCTGAATATCGTGCTATGGCTTTTACTTGCAAGCAATTATTGTGGTTATCATACCTTATGCGTGATCTTTCCCTTCCTATTTCTCTACTTGTTCGTTTGATGTGTGACAACAAATTTGCACTTCTCATTGCTCAGAAACCTTGTTTACATGGCAGGACAAAGCATATAGACATCGATGTTCATTTCATTAGACATCATATTTCTTTTAGTTTTCTTTGTCCTATTTTTGTGTCTTCTTCTAAACAGCTTGTTGATATTTTTATGAAGTGTTTAGCTATTAGTCGTGTTTCCATGATTTGTACCAAGTTGGGCTTGAGAGAAGCTCCAACTTGAAGGGCTATGTAAAGAATATAGAGATAATTATTTTATTCTTTTACACGTGTTATTTTATTAGTTGTCAGTTATCTTGCTTTTGTCTTTAGTATAAATAGTCTGTAATAGTCTCTTGTAACAAAGTTTTTCAATAATAATAATAAAATTCCTTTTCTTCCTTTGCTCTTCCTCTGTTCGCATTTTTCTTTCTATTCGTAAACTCAAGCTTCCTTCCGCAATGGCAATGGAGACTATTAAATGGAAGAGATCTTAGTCGAGATCGAGCTTTCACACATTTTTCCACTTCTTGTAGCTAAGTCGAATAATACCTTACACGAGGATATGATTCAATGAACATTTGATGATTGATATGATTAGAGTCATTTAATTGGGCTTTGAAATAATGAGAACGATGAATAAAGAGCTCTTAGGTTTTGGTAATGTATGAAAAGGGGATGCAAGTGATTTTTGTAAGTGGACTCGAGGGGCTTTTTTAGGATTACTTAATCTAGGTGACTGTAAGATAGGATCAAAATAGTATATTTTCTTTTCTCTAAATTTTCTAGATGGCAATGACCTATTAGTAGTTAAGTGATGGGATTTTTTTTTATTGAATTTGGTCAAATACAAGCATTGGAATTGATAAAATTTTGAAATATAGTTAGACTAAGAAAATTACAAATTATCAAAGAAACATAGAAAATTCTGTAACTTAGCATCCCTTGGAAAACTACAATGTAGCCTTCCTTGGGTAAGATGATGATGATGATGCCATTAAAAAATACACAAAAAATTGCATGAAAGCGATTATAAATTTGCAAAAATTCAGAGTTAAATTGAAAAAGTTTGATGCAATTAAAAATTCAACACTAAAATTGCAGAAAGCCTAAAACTTTTATAGCATAGGTGATGGATTATTTGTTATGAATAATTCTTATAGAACTTTTATAATTCCTATTGCATTAAGGTGACATAGACTTTAATTTAGGACAACCATTCAATTACTATGACTCAAAGACGCCATGGGCAGGTGAGTTCTTTATGATTATTATATTGCTTTGTATCTGTAACTTGTTTACTAAACATAAAGATAATGAATTGATATGTGTGTTGGGCTTTGGGGTTGCTTCTGTTTGAATTGCTTGAGTTTGTAAAAAAATTTAATATTGAAACAAAGCACAATCTGAATTGTTTGCATTAGTTATACGAATTGAATGCCTGTGAATATTCATCTCTCGTGTGCAAATGAACTCATAATTATCTGGTTGTAAATTAACTAAATAGATCATGCATTTCGCATATTTTGAATAGCCAGTGTCACGTTCGATGGATCGACTAACATAGTTAAGTCATATAGGGATACTGCCTTGTAGGTAGAATCGTGATGGGGGTTCGGCTTAGGGTTTTGTATAATTGGGAATTGTTTTTAAAATCCTCTTTGAAAAATGAAAGAGATCTCGCTTTGATTAAGTATCTTATGAAACATCCAAGGTTACACGATAACCTGGAATTGGTAGGTTCACATTAGGTCATGGCAACCACGCACACTTCTTTAACCTAACTCACAAAGGGCATAAATCCATACCATATATTATTTAACTAGTAAATCATATGTGTTTGCTCATGTGGTTGCTGCATTGTACTTGTTTGTTAATAATTGTTTAATAAAAATGCGTGAAAGTATAAAATGAGAGGATTTCACTTAGCTGGATGTAGTTGACTCCCCTACAGTCTATTATTTTTGGAAGTAACTAAAAGTTGGGAAGGGGATAGGATTGCATTCACTATGTTTACCATTAATGATAAAAAAAAACCTTAATATATATATATATATGAATATTTTATTCTTGACAATTATGGGTCTGTTTGGATTGTCTGTTTTTCATCTGTATCTGTATCTTTTTTAAAATGATATGTGTAAATATATCCGATTTGCATCTAAATTTTATCTATATTTGTTCTATTTGATCTTTTGATGAGAACTGTCAACTTTTTTTTTATCTATATTTATTTCTCGATAAATAATTTATTAGCAAAAAGTTTGAAAAAGTGTCTGTATCTGTCCAAAAAAAGCCAAAACAAACAGACCCTATATATGCACTCTTACGTCTCTTGTAATCTAGCAATGGAAGTGATTATTTGCTTTATTTTTTTATTTTTTAGTTAATTGATTAATTATGTACAACTATCTTTGTAAAGTATTTTATTATAGTTTTTCTCCTTTCTTTTGTAGGATGATTCTCAGGACAAAGAAAGTAGTGAAAATGCATAGGGGTTTGTAAAAGAACGATTATTGATCAAGATTTCTAAACTATCGATTATGCCTTTTCCTTAGATTTGAATTTCAATTTTGTACTTTATGATTACTTTATTTTACAGAAACATTTTTAACTATTTTCGTTATAGTGATTTTATTCAATGTAATAATGTTTCATATATACATTTTCATTTTAATTATCAGTATTGTCTTATTTTATGTGATAAGTCATTTTTTATCGTGCTATAAATGCAATAAACTCATAAGTGAGTTTACAAGATTAATCTAGATCATATTTGAAAAGAAAAAAAAAATTGGTTCTAAAATAAATAATTGTATTAGTAAAATTCCTTACATAATATAAAAGCTTAAGTTTATAAGAACAAAGCCACATTATTAATTATATAACCTTTAAACATTGATGCACAAAGACTAGAATGTGTTGCATATAGTTGTGATTAGCCATTGCCTAATTATCAAAATCATTACTTTAGTTTATTTATAGTGTTACTTTATATGTATAATATTGTTGCCTTAGATAAAAGTTTTTGCTGCATTAACCTATTTACTCTTTATACCAAATTAGTTAGGCAACACATAAAGAATATTGCATAAGGCAAAATTTTCGTTGCTTTTTTATTTTAAGCAACGAGCACTTAATGTAACAGGGAGAAGTTTTCTACTTAACCTTTTAGGCAACAAATTTAAAGGTAAATGTAACTAATCTTATTGACGCCTTAGCCTATTGATGTCACTCTAAGTGGATAGGAAAATATTCTAACTTATATGTTAATTCTGTTAGAACAAACTTGAGTCTTAGAGGACATCAATTCTTTTCATATGAGACCAATGAAATCCATGTTTCTTCAGCTCCACTGATTTCAACAATGCCATCCGATATGATAAATATAAACATTAGGTTCATTGGCGCCACCTCTATACCGAACTCAATTTCCTTTTTCAAGGATAGGCTGGCCAAACAATTCTTATGTCATATGTCCTAACAACATATGTTTTTTCACATGTAATCATCTCATATACCCATATAATGGAGATTATATTCTTATTCAAATATCTAAGAAAATAAATAATAATAATTTGTAGTTCTAAAGCAAATTTAATACACATTTAATTCTCAATTTTTACCTACATGAGTCTTCAACATTCTTATTCATCTATTTGGGTTCTTGAGGTTTTTAAAACTTATAAAAGCAGGATTTCCATGGTTGGGTTATGCACATTTTTCGTTTACAACCCTTTTTCTTACTTTTAGTTATTTTTTATTTTTATTATATTTTATTGTTATTTATATTTAATATTATTTTTGCTATATTACATAAATAACTATAATCAATATTATCATTTTTATTATATTAATTATTATGTATTAATTTGGAGTTAGCACATGTTATGCATGCACTCAAAAGTCAATAAATTTGATAGAAAATTTTTTTTAGAATAGTTGATATGTAGTTTTTTGTTTTTGAATTTGTGAAAAACAATTTTGGTTCCATTTGACATTGTACATTAGCTAGTCTCCTAAAAGTACATATTCATTCTTTTTTTGATGTATTGGTCTCTCTTGGAATGATGGTGTAAAGGGAAAGTGGCTGCAAATTAGTATGAATTTTTTGTAATCTTTTCAATTTAATTACTTACTTAACTATGTATTGTTAATATATTTATATTATTTAATAAAATTAATATTTAAGCCAATTGGAAGATGCCATGAGGCATATATTAACAAAAAAGTTAACAATATTAACCAATTTGGTAAGGTTTATTAAAAATTAAGGGTTTGAATAGGAAAAAAAAAAAGAAAGCATTTAAAAATCATATAATAAAAAACCTCAAGTGCTAATGACTAAAACACATTTAGTTTTTATTTTCCTTTTTTTTTTTGTGCCAATTTCTTACCTTCAAAAACGAACAGTAGCATAAGATAGTCTCCATGTTTATTATTTAAATCATATTGTGTTGACCTTTTTTCTATATATATATATATATATATTATATTGAAATTCCCTAATGATAATTAGATAAAGTACAAGGATTAAAAAGTAAATTAAGATTTTAATAAGGGCAAATTAGGTAACTCGGTTAAATTTAAAAAGGTTCATAGGATAAACCAACGTAATTGTACCTAGGTAGTAATTATCTTCCCTTTTCTTCCTATGTTTCAATTTACAAAAACCTTCTCCTTCCCTTCTTCTGGCATAAATGATTCATGAGGATTTGTTGAAAAATCTCTCGTAGAAAAGTCTCGGATTTTGCAAGAAAAGGTTTTTGTAGAAATTACCTGAACAATACTTGATCAAGTAATAATGAATTTTAAAGGTTTCTCATGGGGAATTTTGGAGAACAAGGATTCGAGGATTTAGAAGATAAAAGACTTGAAAGTTTTGGCTTGAAGGTAATTTTTTTCCCACATGTCTAGAATCTTTTGGATGTTGGTCCATTGAGATTATGTAGTCAATGGTTTAGTTTGGGTAAAGGATGTTTAATGTATATATGAGAGGGTTTAAAAGTGTTTTAGGAGTGATAAAATATGTGTAAAAGGAAGAGAAAAACAAGTTTGGAACAAAAATAATGTAATGGTTAAATTTACTTTTTGGTTTATGAGTGTTAAATGTGATATAGAAAGGACATGTATGCTTTTGGTATGGTTTTGAGGTTAAAAACATATATATGGAAGTGTTTAAAGTGATATCAAGCTTGGAAATATGGGATTTTTAGTGAAAATAGTGTTTTTCCATAAGTACACGAGCAATACACAGTCCCATGTTCTCGGTCATGTACCTCTATGTGATTAAATCATGTTGTTCTAGAAGAACACTGCATGTACATGGCTAAGTGTTCATCCATGTGTTCCTCTCTATGAACTTTTGAAACTTTGCCTGGAAGAGAACACATGGAGAAACACGAGGTTGCGTTCGCCCTGTGTAACCACCATCTACCCCCGTGGACCTTGTTATGACTTTTGTCATTGCCTAAGTGATACATAACCAAATACCTACTTGTATACTAATTTATGCACATTATAACACCTTCAAATTTCTCTTTTTCTTGTCTAAAAATGACTAGGATTCGTTAAACTCTTTCTTTTATGATTTAAGTATAATTTAAGTATGATTGTCAAAATTACGAGTCAAATATATGATCCACGAGTTTATAATTTTATATATTTTTTCTTAATTAAAATGGAAGAAAAATTATTAAGGTGTAGACTTTAGGTAGAATTATGAATTTAAATGTAAAATTCTACACGTTTACGATTTTACCGGTTTTGCATGAATTTATATGATTCTACCAATTTTATAGGCTCGGGTGAATAGTAAAATCCCGATTTTGACAACCATGATTTTAAGGTCTTGAGATCGTAGATAGTAATGGAGTAGAAGCTAGAGTGATAAGAATATAATGAAAGTTTAAGTTAGATATATTGGATTTTCTAAACAACTTATGTATATTTAATTCAAGTAGTAGATATTGGTTTGGAATGAAACGACTTCCAAGTAGTGTATATACTTGTTGCTTATGCATATTTATGATAGAATCTTAAATGGATTAATTAACTATTCGGCTAAATAAATATGTTTGCAGTTTGTGAATGTTTAGGATAGAATATTAAATGGATTAATTAACTATCCAGTTAAATAAATGTGTTTTTTGCTTATGCGTGGCTATCAATAATAGGTAAAGAGTATTCAGGCTATTATCACGGTAACCCAATGATCCATATGTGGCGCTGTCTAGGAGTGGAGTTACGCATAAAAATGATCTAGGTATATCTAAGTGTTTCAGTTTCGAGAATATTAGGGATTACCCAATATTCATATTTTGAACTCTTGGATCTTAGGAAGTACCCAACATTATGTATATATATTATTATATTTACGTATGGCAAGATACTAAGTGATTCCTATATTGTTTGTCCGACAAAAATTAAAGATAATAAAACATTGGATTTGCATTGGTGTTAGGTTTTTATATTGATGTGTGCTTGTAAATCGTGTATGTATATTTGTAGTATAGCATATTGGGTTTCGGTTCAATCTTTTCTTTTCCAGTTACAGGTAATGATCGTGTAGACTATTATATCGCTAGTTACTATTGGATAGTGGGTCGGGAATACCACTAGCACTGAAATCCCTCAAAGTGATGCCTAGAGAACATATGAAGATCAATGGAAAACATGGACCTTAGCATTGTGAAGTTGGTATGAAGAGCAATATGTGTTTAGTGTTTATTATAGAATATCTTGTAGTGATAACTTATAACCTTGTAATGGAAATTGTTAGTTAGTCACTTAAAGAATACAAGTAGGTACTTTAGTGGCTTATTATAGTTACAAGTAAGTGAACCTATGAATTTTTGGGGACATCAATGCATGAGTAACTTTAGAGTATTTATCATGTTTATGCAGTTATAATAGATTTCGAGCCTTTATGTCCATATATGATATGGGTTCACGATGGGTTGTAAATGACCTTAAATTTAGGGCATTACATATTTAAATTGCAATCACTCGAAGCATACAGAAATTACGAAATCCTGTATGAAGTCCAAACGAGCTTATGAGTTATTTTAAATAAATGATATACTTCAGAAAATTAACTTCTAGTCTTATTGTGATTAAAATTGTTTTTCAAGGTTCGGAAAAAAATAAATGAAAAAAAGAACCAAAAAAACAAAGGGACCGTGCCCATTGAATTGGATGCTAAATTGTTAAATTGTATGGAGACTGCTTAGATGGCCAAAAGCCCATATGACCCTGCCGACTGCATTTGGATAAAGACCATATAACCGGTCCTATTTAGTAATATTTAGTCGACGTAACGTAATTATTTATTTATTTATTTAAATTGGAGAGCATCAGCACCACTGTGGGTCTTTTGTTGACGATTTGGCAAAAATAGTTCAACATGCTGATGCCACGTGTTGCCGACCATATCTATTAAAAAATAATAAAAGGGGGACACCCATGTCCACATGGGGCTTGCGCTTTGGCTTTTGTAAATAACTATGTCTTTTTAATTTTAATTCTAAATTGAAGATGATTGATTTCTTGGAACTTTACCATCTACATGGATAGAATTAACCCACTTATTAAGCAGAGACACACAAACAGGTGAGAAGCCATGGATATGACATGTCCAATCCAAAGGACAAAGGCTCTTCTTCTGCCATGTGTCTCTAGAGAGTGACAGAGAGAGAGATATATTTGGTGGCCATCAAAATCATGTATCATAATTATGTTCTTGTTGTTAAATCCTTCTCTCGTACGTTGTAACCACCAAAAACCTCAAACCTTCTATTTACTGTCTTCAATCCAGGCTCTCTATACCAGACTGCTCCAATAATAATATTACTAATTGATCACGATCTCTCTTTAATTAACTTTGGTTGAGAAGTTTATTTAGTTAAGAAAAATGGGAAGCTACTGGACGGTGATCTCGCACCTCCATTCACTTGCCGGGTAAAAAAATTTGTTTCCAAATTTCATTGTAGATATAGTTTCAATTCGATCAAAAATATTCTTATTATGTTTTAAAGCTTTGTTGTTATGGGCAGGCCGTGTTTGATGCTATTGTATCCACTGTAAGTTATGAATCTTTCATCATAATATGTGATCAATTATGATTTTTTGATTGTTAATTATGATTTAGTTGATTATTTATAGTATAATTAATAAGTGACAACAAGTGACATTCGAAAGTGTTACAAGCAGATACGCATCGGTTGTGGCCATAGAAAGCCCCAGCAAGTTAGACGACGAGCAGTGGCTTGCTTACTGGATCCTATACTCCTTCTTCACCCTCATAGAGATGCTTCTTCACCCTCTTCTCGAATGGTAAATATACATATGTATATGTACTAGCAGCCGACTAATTAATTAGTTAATTATATCTAATTAATGTGACATTATGTGAATGTAAAATGAAGGATACCCATATGGTACGACGTGAAGTTGATATTAGTGGCATGGCTTGTCCTCCCTCAGTTCAAAGGAGCAGCCTTCCTTTACGATAAGTTTGTCAGACAACAGATCAAGAAACAAAGTGCTGGAGCTGGAGCTGGACATGGTTCTGGTTCTGGTTCTGGTTCACCTTCCAAGTCTGCCAAAGTTGGTGGAAAGTCCAAGAAGAAGTTTATCGATTTCATCACCCCCAAGAAAGTAAGAACTAATCTATATATGTGTATATATATCCCCTGTATTAAGGTGCATAAAAATTAGTGTATTTAAAAAAAAAAAAAAGGGCAATAACTTGGTACTGATTCGAATAAATTGGTGATGGATGATCAAATAACAGGTTGAACATGAGGCCTACTGAAGAAATTAAGGAAGAGGCTTGCAGTGTCTGTGTTGATTCTTGTATGATATTTTTGTTTAGTGTGTCTTTGTAAGTGACGAGATGGAAGGGGGATATTGTAGTGCTTCTGTAGTTGTACATCTGATTATTAATTCTACAAAACATGATTAAATATTTCTTGCATTTGGATATAATACACACACACACACACATATATATATTTATTAACCTCTCAAAAGTAGCAAAAGTATGCTTTTCCACACAATAAGCACCATTAAAAGCCAGCAACCTCTACACATTGAACTAAGTACTCAATTATAGTACTAATTTATAGTATAAAGATAATCAGAGAATAGTCCTTCGAAAGCTTATGCAAACTACTAATTTATGCTAATTTCCTTTAAGTTAAAGTGAATTAATTTTCGATATGTTGCTGCTTAATTGATAAAATTGTTCCATCATCAAACTAAATGTCTTATGTCCATGTTATGGTTCTTAAGACCTATAATGGCTTCTCCGCCTCAAACAACCATTATGGATCTTCAGCTGAGTTTTTTGTATAGTAATAATATATATTATTTTAATATTATTCATTTCTCAAGATTCATCTATGCTATGCTATGAAACTTTATTCTTAAAACATAAGAACTCTTTCGTTTAACGCATAGTACACCTTTATACCTTAGGAAGAGAACTAGCCTGCCATAAATTAAGAAAACTTACACACAAAGTGATTATTAATAGATGGATTTATGCATTGCTTGGAAGGAAGATCACACTAGCAAACACTCCACAGTCTTAGTAGCAAACTCTCAATATACTATACTCTCATACTCTAGACTCAATGTCCTTTTACTGAAGGCTTGCTCACTTTCATAGCCCTTAAATCATTTTAGATAAGCACAAAAGTACAGACAAACAATTTGTTCTACAATTCTTTATTTTTATATCTTTCTTTATCATTCATTCTCTAAATGATTGTGGCCTTTATAAGGTATCTAAATTTTTATGAATAGTTGTACGGAAAGATATTATTAAATCTACGATACTATTTAACTGTTTACAATCGAATGGAAGATATGGCTAAATGTTTAAAATAATAAAGATGTGAAAAATTGTTGTCTCCTATTTGTAACTTGTTATGTTCTTCAATTTCTTAATTTAGCCATTCAAATCTTTTCTTATTCCTTTCCATATATCTTACTTAAATACTTTCCTAGTTCATTCATATTTTCTTTATCTCTTAAATCCCTCAAATACTTTTCAAAGCATTCTTTCATATGACCATATAATCTATCCTTAGCTATTATAACTGATAGGTTTTTTATACTCTATTCTATTCATAGAAAATCATGATTGATGTGATTTGTTTTTAGATAAATTTCTATGATTTTGTGCTTTTATTGTGAAATTGTTGTTTGATAACTCCTAAGATCAAGAAAAGAAGGAACAAAGTGTTCAGGATCAAATTTGAAGCAAAACAACAATAACATTTAAAGACAGACTTGACAGTGGCTTCCAAAGATCCCAACTGAGGGTGAGAAAACAAGGCAAAAGTTCATATTGTGCCCTTTACTGCACCCTTGATTTGCATCGCAATTTACACTGAGACAACCATGCCTTGTGATTTATGATACAACATCAATAACGCTTAAGAATTGTGCTTGTGGTTCCATCCACAGTTCGAGTTGAACATAAATTGCACCTCTGATGAAAAGATAGTTTATATCATGCCCAACCTTTAAGGTCCCGACTCGAGCCACAAAAAGTGATCCTATCTTCACTGTCATGTACACGTCACTTTAAATTAAAGCACATGAAGATGAGGAAAATCAATAAAAAAGAATTTGCCTCGTCACCATATAAAAGCTTCATGATTTATATACCTTGTCATCTACAAATAAACATGCACAAACATTGTAACAGTATTTGTATCATATGTAATAAATTCCTAATATAGTATAGAGTAGAGTAGAGAGTGAATTTCTCGTGAGAGAATTCCTTCTTGTTGCTAAAGATTCAAGTTTTTTAGGTAAATACATTTCTAATCGAACGTTTGTTCTTGCAAGAACTTATGCTTAATCTGGAATATTTATCTTCAATTTTAGATCATTTTTCTTGAATCTATGTTTAATGCTCATATCCATGAAAAAATAATCATCTTAACTTAGGCTTGATGAATTCAAGACTTTTTTCATGTGATTTCAATGCAATTTTTATTGAATATTGTCACGTCCCAAAGTGTACCTTAGACATGGCAGTCCGCCACATGCGAAAGCTTCAACACCATATGTAAGGCGTCTATCACAACAATAGGAGACACCGGTAGGATGTGTAGTTTGGGATAGTAAATACAACATATAAGAAATCTAAATAACCATCTAATTTCAACATTATAAGAATATAATCCTTACATCATCTTAGGGGCTTTTCCCTATAAATCTCTAGACAATCGTAATATCAGCTTAGTCCTTCACACAAAGAAACAATACTAACACCAAAAGATATTAAAGGATATTTAGTCTAAGATCTTCAAAAGATTTCCAGAAGCTCCCCAAATCATAATTCCACTCGAGTATGTGAAGCCCTCGAGCATAAAAGATATTGGTCATGTTGCAACAAAAGTCTGTCGGAGTATAAGGATAACTAGCTTAGTGAGAATATTCCCGAATCAACGTACTCGTATCAATAATTTCAAACAAGTTATTAAACAAGCATATGAATGCATCAAGCAAATGAACAAGCAAAACATATGATCTACCGGAAATTATATGTTTTGAATGGATTTACCCTTCCATTTAGAGGTTAAGTGTTTCGAGCTCTTTAAAACCCATCTTTGAAATCCAATTTATGTAGTTTATTTCTTGCTCCTACTCGCCCATCATAAAATAGTTTTTTCTGGCTCCTATTCGCCCATCTTGCAGATTTATGGCTCCTGTAAACCCGACTACTATACTCTTGTCCCATTGAGTATAGTAGCTCATGACATGAAACTAACTACGTGATATGCGTGATTCAATTAATATAACTCATAATATATGATTAAAGTAATTTAAAGGTGGTCACATAATTTGCACACACTCCAACATAATAATAATAAAACACAATTTAATTAACAACAATTCATATCTCGGTATGCTTAGCATTCTTTCAACCAATATTATCATGCATAATTCATTTTCATCTTTTCCTACTTCTAGTGCATCTAGTTACAAGCACAAATAAGTACGAAAAAGGTAGGAAATAAACTTACATGGCCATGAGGATACTTCTTTCTTATGGATGAGTCGATCGGTAAATCCACTAATCGAAATAATCCTCCAGGTATGAACACTCTCCTCGGGATCACCTAATCAAGAAGAATACCCAAAATGAGTATTTCTTGTTGATTCTATGGTACTTATCAAAAACTATGTCATAAGATCGTTAAATTTCGTATAGAGGGTAATTCTAACTTAAAATGACCATAACTTGGTCATTATAACTCGGAATTATGCATATAATATATCGTTTTCTACCTACTCGAAAAGGTCTATCTATTTCTAAGGTTATTTTTATCATAAAAAGTCGTTTAGGTTGCAAATTACTATAGTGCATAATAGTTATGAATTTATAGTTCACAAAATATAATTTTTTCGAATCTTCTCTTTACTCAAAAATCCTTAAGCAAAATATATGGATAATTATATAGTTAAAAATCGTTTGAACATAATATACTCATATTATATGCATGATTTTTGTAATGTTGTTTCAATATTGATATTTCACAAACAATTTGTCTTTAAGAGTTTTAAAAGATGAAACTTTGAAAATTTCTCCTTTTTGAATTGTTAGAAAGAAAACTAAAATATACTTGGGTTGTTATGAGTAAGTATTTTCCTACTATAATTCCATTCCTTATCTTTTCAAAAGTTAATTAATTTCCAAAAATTTGGTTCTTTAAGTTATCTATCAATTTTATTTCTAGTGATTGAAAAATAAGCTTTTCAAAATTATTCTTAAGTTGTTGGTGTGGTCAAATATTTGGAGTTGTATTAAATGTATGTTTTCCTCTCATTTTTATATCCTTTTTCTCCTTCAGAAAAATAAGTTTATCTTTAAAACTTTACTTTCTTGGTAAATTTTATCTTTCTAAGTTGGTTTCTAAAATAGTGTATTGATTTTACCTTGATTGGAAAATCTTGTTTTATTCTTAATATTTATCAAGTGGTGGAATAATTCTTTTAGATGAGTTTATAAGAAAAGCTTTCTTAATAAAGAATTGTCAATATTAGATCTTAGCAAAATTTCATTTTAATTTTCAAAAGAGAATAACAACATATAAAAATTAAGTTTTGGAGAAACGTTCTTGGTATGTGATTTTCGAACTCTATAGTGAACATATTTAAGTTTTATAAAAGATATGGTTGAGTTAAAATCTTAAGTTCAATGCTAATATTGAGTATTTAGTTTTGATTTATAAGATAAATGAGATCCTTTTATTTGAAGAAATCTTGGGCACTAATACTTTAAAATTTTGATTAACTTATTTAAGCTTTTGAAAAGAATATATTAAAAACAATACTTAGACTTTTTGTTGAAAAATCCTTTGTTAAGAAATCTAGTTCACTTTTCTTTTATTTAAGAAAGAACCCATTTTTATTTTCATTTAAGACAACAACATTCTAATCATGCATGAATATGATTATGTAGCAATGAAAAAGTAAGAATAATACATAATAGAAAGAAATACTCATAAGCAAATAAACGTAATAATATGGCCAAGCATTGGGAACCTCAGCTTCATCAAGGTATCTCGATCATGTATTGAGAGCCTTAGCTTCATCAAGGCAACCCAGGACTAAGAATAGATTAGTCCCAAAAAGAAAAGAAAAAAAAGAAAATCGTTTTGACTTGATATGGACAAGTCTAAGACTAGAAAGACTAGTCTTAATAAATTGCATGAATTAAATAAATAAATTGTAAAACATGAAAATAAATAAATAACAAATAAACTTATATGCTCTAAAGAAATATATATACATAAATATATTTGCTAACATATAGGAGTTAGATTAGGATAATAACAATAACATAATAACATAATAATAACAACGTGATAGTAAAATAAGATTGTTCATGAACAAGAACAAAACATGAACATAGTGTTGCTTCCATAATAATTATTTGTTTTGGGAAACACACAACATGGTCATGCTAAGTTGCATGACATGGTAAAGAAATATGGTTAGGGTTTTACCTAAGGTTTAATGAAGGATTTGAAAAGAGATGAATGGGTAGTGTGTTTGTTATTTTTTTCTTGAAGAGTAGTGAATGGTAGAGAGTGTTTCGAGAGGGAATCGTTGGAGAGAGGATTTGAGAGGGAATTTTAGTAAAGTTTTGTTATGTAAAATGAATGTGTGAAAGAATGAAGGAGGGATGGGGTATTTATAGAATTTTGGAGTGGAATTTTGATATAATAAAATAAATTAAAAAAGAAATAATATTGAGAAAGAGAGAGGGAGGCCGTCGCCAATAGGAGGAGAAAGAGAGAGTGTTTTGATTAATTTTTGTATTTTTGTAATGAGGTTTGATGTGACTAAAGTTGTGTTGGAAATGTAAAAGTATAAGAAATAGGTGTAAGAAAAAGTAGAGATAATGAAATAGTAATGAATAGTAGGAATAGTATTATGAATAGTAAACTAGACAAATAAAATACTGATAGTAATAAAAATACGCGTAAACGAGCTATATCTGATATTTTTAGTCATCGAAAAATTCTAAAAATGATATTTTTGAAATCCTTGTATTTTTACTAGTTTAATGGTATTGTTGAAATATTTTCACTATCCGATGCAATGGGGCACAGTTTTTGAAAACTGATCACATTCGGATCCGAAGGGCACTAGAAAATTACGAATCTGATATTTTTATACTTCCTTATATTATTACGAACTCTTATAAGCCATTAAATCAATTTCATTTTCTAGGGTTTGAGAGCGCGGGTTTACCAGAGTTGAAACTGTTAGATTGTCTTACTCTTTGTCGACTTTTGAAACTCCGGTTTGACTAGGGTTAGGGTTTAATCCAACTTTACCCTAGAAATTGAGGGGTTTACATTAGGGAGCAGAATAAATGGATTGTTTCATGCTCGATTTTTGAATCAAACGATTTCGAATTTTCTATTTTTTGTTATTGAAGATTCTCTTATGAAGTTCCGTGATCGAAATTGTTTAAGGTTTGGTTTGAACTTGGGTCAGACTTTAGGGTTTCGATTCGGCATTCCAAAACCATTCTCGAAAAATTCGGGGGTTTACAAATATTGATTGGACATTTGTAATTAATAGTTCAAACTTAATTTCGTGTGTCTAATTATGTGGTGCACCTTTTAGATGTACATTTAATTTCAATTAAATAGATCGAGAGATCATTCTTTTGAATAAATGTAGATTGCTAATGAAGTTACTCATAAATTGCCTTGAAATAAGGATAGTGAAACTTTTTTATTACTGATTTTAAATTCCAAAATGTGTTTTAATCAAATGATTCTTGTTCTTTATATGGATCTAGGTTAGTGATAGCTTGGAAGAGATTCTGGTGGTCTGACCTTGAAAGAGGCTTTGACTTATCTTAGTAAATTCGTCAGTGCAAGCATATCTAGCGATTAACTCTCTAAGTTTGTCAAGAAATCATAAATAAGTGATAAGCATCCAAGGACCCGAATTGTTGGTGCTATATTGGGCACATTTATATGCTATTTGTTTAAATATTGAGGAAAATGATCTTTATTGAGTTAATCTTTTGTTTCAGGGACAATCATCAACAATCGAGCTTTTCAAGGATTATCAAGAAAGAACTAAGTTTGGAGATTTTTTTGGCTTTTGCGGACTTGCTACCCATACACTAGTGACATTCACACCATTAGTGTACTTTTGGAGGAGCATTTTTTTGAAGAAATTTTGAAGATTTAGCCAAGAATCAAGGGTACACGACCTCTCATACACTAGTTGTGTACATTAGGTCGTGTACATGTGCCAACAAGGGAAAAACACGCTACTTTAATGAGTACACGATCCCGATGTACACGGGTCGTGTAGGGGTCGTGTAGGCATTAATGTATATATATACATGCTTTCTTTCGAAGAAATTCACTCATTCAATTTAGAAACTTTATCCCAGAACCCTAGGGACGCCTTTGGAGACCTCTTGAAGGGGGGAAAACCGTGCTTCCACTTGAAGATTCTCAACTACACATCTACAAGGGTTTTATCTTGATGATTTCTCTTTTTCTTTCTTCCATCATGCTTATTACTTGTGTTGTTATCTTTTCTATGGAAGAGTAGTTGTGTAACCCTAGGTTTTGAGAAACCCTAGCCTTCATGTAAAGACTTGTTAATCATTTGAATGTAAATTGATTTTGAGTTTGCTTCATGATATATAATGTTGTTTGTGATAATTTTAGGTCAAAGTTGTTACAAACTTGATTCTTGTTAATATGAAAGAAGATTTCGGTTAATGAGTATGATCTCTCATGAGCAAAGGGGTTAAGTAATCCACCTAGAAATAGGGTTTTTCTAACTTTCTATTGATTAGGGTTCATGAGCTTTAAGCGATTCTAAATTGACCTTGGTGACGGAAGAAACTCCCACTTTTGCAATTTAGGGTTAGGGTTTAATTAACTTGAAGAGAGTAATTAATCTATTTAAGTAACCCGATAGTTCAAAATCAACGTTCATTCAAGTGAATCCACTTTTAGAGATGAAGGAGGCTAGGGTTGATCAAAACCAAGGGTTTGTTGTGAATCGTTTATCTTTATTTAATTGTGCATATCTTGAATTAGGGTTCTTGGGTTTATCTTAGATTAGAATTAGTGATTAGTTTAGTATAAAATTCACTCTTGACTTGGCTAGATAATAGTAAAAGGGTAATTACTAGTAGCTGCACATTGATTCCCAGGATGATATCCGAGTTAATTTCTACACTACACGATAGGTGCACTGCCTTGTGTGGATCTAGAATTTACAAAATTATAAATTTTAAAACTTAAAAGATTCGACACATCAAAGTTTTTGGCTCAGTTGCCGGGGAATCAAAGCAATATTAGGAAAGCCTTTGTAGCTATTACTTTAGTCTTTTCTTTTCTTTTGTTTCTTCTTTTTCTTTTCTCTCTTTCTTTGTTTTATTTTTATTTTTCTCTCTTTTTCTTAAGGAATTAATTGTGGAATCCTAATCTTGTGTGTCTCTTTTGCAGTGTATGACCAGGAGTTCTTCCTCATCTACAACTCCATTAGATCCTGAGATCGAGAGGACACTCACAAGGCTCAGAAGGAATACAAGTGCCAACACTTCTGGACAAGCAGATATTGAGGGAAGAACACTGGATTTGAGGGGAGAAGAACAGTTGGGTTTGGAAGACTTAGACGAGAACAGCATTAATCCAGATCTAACAAGAGGAACAAAAGGAGAACATCAACGAGAAATCAACATGGCGGACCCCAATGCGCTAAGAACAAATATGGATTATGCAAGACCTTCTCTTCAAGGCACTGCTCCAACAATTGTGAAACCCCCAATTGGGGCAAACAATTTTGAGATCAAGGGGACCATGCTTCAACTTCTACAACAATATTGTCAGTTTGATGGACTACCCAATGAAGATCCCCACTCTCACATCCAAACATTTCTAGAGATATGTAGACCTGCAAGATGAATGGAGTGGATGATGATGCCATTCGTACTAGACTATTCCCTTTTTCTTTGAGAGGGAAAGCAAAAATTTGGCTTACATCATTAGGAACAGAAGCACTTACCACATGGGAGGAAACAGTGAAGCAGTTTTTGGACAACTATTTTCCACCTTGCAAAACTGCTAAACTCCGGAATGATATCTCATCCTTTGGCCAAAATGATTCCGAGACTCTATTTGATGCTTGGCAACGATGGAAAGAGCTTCTTAGAAAATGTCCTCATCACCAAATTCCACCATGGTTGCAAGTTCAAACATTTTATAATGGGTTGAATCAAATCACTCGCCAGCTTAACCGGTCCATTATAAACGGTTAACCGCCTTAACGATTAACCGTTTTATTCGGTTTTCGGTTTTTAACCATTTAACGTAATAGTCTCAACAAATCAAATTGATAATTTCAACAAACCTTAATTTTTAGCCTTTATAATAGAGTTTTTCTTTAAATTATATATATACATTACAAGAGCTAAAAAAAAAAGAAAATCAAATTAAATGAAAGAGGAAAAACAAACCGTTGGATGTATCATTATCAATAAAATCAAACCAAGTCAATTCCATCAAACATAGGATAACAGTATTTTAATCAAAATCCAAGGAATATTAACATAGGTAAATTATATATATATATATATATATATATTTTAAAAAATAATTATATGTATATATAAATCTTATGTGTATATATATTTAAAAAAAATTATATGTATATGTAAATTATATATATAATATACTTATAAATATTAAAACGGTTAACCGTTAACCATCGATTTTTTGCGGTTACAAACCGAAACCGCAACCGAAAATCGGCAAAAATAAAAATAGCAATCCTAAACCAAAACCAATGGATCGGTTAACCATATTTTTCGGATTGGTTTTATGCTTTCGATTTGGTTTTTAGATTTTATCAGTTTTTTTGCACACCCCTAATCTTACCCTACTGCAAGGTAATACTCCTAAATCATCTTCTGCTTCATACTATCGAGAAAGAACTCCCTGTAAAAGGCCTGTTTGAATATCTCTCATGTGATTGCTCCTACCATGTGTCTTTTGATGCTCGACCACCAGTTGTTTGCTCTCCCAATAAACAGGTAGGAGGCATATTCCACATTTTTGTTCTCTGGTATGTCCAAAGCAGCAAATGTCTTCTCTACCTCCTCTAACCATAATTGAGCCTCCAATGGCTTCCCAGGCTGGGGCTCAAACTTGCAGACTAAGTCTACAAATTTGTTTAGACTGAGCACGTCAGCATATCTTGCTCCATGGCCTCTGTTTCCTCCATTGCCATTATTCCTTTGTGACTCCTATCTCCAGGCCTCAGCATTGGCCTGCACTACCAACATATCGTTTCTCATGTTCTGCTGTTGTTGAGTGATTACTCCCAGAAGAGTATTCACTACTTGCATCAATTGAGCAACATCTATGGGCACATGTTGTCCTACAATAGGCACTGGTGGTGGTGGAGGTGGGGGGTAAATCTTTCGGCACAGGATTTATAGGTGGTTAGTTTTCGGGTAACTGTTCCTCCTGACTAGTCCAAGAGAAACCAACATCAGGGGCCCTTCTTCTTAGAGGCATTCTATCAAGAAAAAGAAAAGATATCTATAAGGTTAAGGAAATACTAAGAGATTATAGTACTATATAATATTATAACTTATGAATAAATGTTTCCAACTAATTTCTACCCCTCTCATCAAAGCTCACATCTTAAGGAGTCATAACCTGAAACTAATGATCAAAACCTATTGCTCTGATACCACTTAAGCTGTAATGTCCTAACCTAAAGGTGTTATTAACACGCCACGTGTCCTAATATTGATAGACATGCTAAGGCTATAGATTTCTAAAACCACAAACTCATATTTCAAACATCACCAAATACTTACATATAGGATAACTTTCAAAACTTTTTCATATTTAAAAATAAATATCCTCATCTCACCAATCATTTAGACATCAAATCTAAAAATAATAAATCCTTACATCTAAAATTCTTCAAATGAAAACTAACTAAATCAAAATATGTTTCTTCATCTCAAATCAATAATAACTAACTCTCAATTGTCAGTAGAATCTTCACTTGTACCTATGGGAAAAGTAAGGATTAAGCGAAAACGCCTAGTACGCCAAACTAAAAACACATGCACATGATCAAGCAATTAGCTGTAACATCGTAACCTAAAGGTGTTATCAACCCACCATGTATCCTGATTATGATAAACACGCTAAGGCTATAGATTTCTAAAACCACAAATATGTATTTCAAATTTCACCAAATACTTACATATAGGGTAACTTTCAAAACTTTTTCATATTAAAATAAATGTCATCATCTCATCAATCATCTAGACATCAAATCTAAAAATAAATAAATTCTTACGTATAAAAGTCTTCAAATGCAAACTAACTAAATCAAAATATGTTTCTCCATTTCAAATCATTAATAGCTAACTCTCAATTGTCAACAACATGGTCATAACCGCTATCGCTCTCCCATCATCGATGAAGATGTCATAGCCCGTCAAGTCATATATTATAGAATCTTCACCTGTACCTGTGGGAAAAAAAAGGATTGAGCAAAAACACCTAGTACGTTAAACCGAAAACACATGCACATGATCAAGCAATAAGCAATACCACATACGACTTACAAAATAATGCAACAAACACCAATTATTATCTTCAAATTTGCTAAGAAACTAACACAATTTAGAACTCACTAGTCCCAGACCTGGATTATTTCATGACCCCAATGAAAGCCATATTATAGATAGTCTATACATATATAATTTCGTTCCACAATTAAGTTGGTAACGACTCCTAATCTACCGAAATCATCTCCAAGTGCAACTCTACTCGGGACAACGACACACAAGGATCATCAAGTTGCCAGCGATAGTATCACCCGCCACCATAGTTTCTCTCTACCATGAGTTCAATACTAATCGCAGCTATGCACAATCAACACTTGATTCAATTAAAGTCAAATATAAATTAGTTAGATTTAACAACTTGTCACGCTCCAAAGGGTACTGTAAACGTAACAGTCCACCACACTCAATATTAAAGCTTAAGTATGACAACCTTAGTTATTCCTAGAAGCTTCGATATTAAGTGTAAGGCGTGCTCTCACAAATTTAGAGGACCATACATGGAATTATGAAGCTTAAGGAGATATCATAACAAATTAAGAAAAGAAGATTCATAATATTCATTTGTTTAAAACAATAGTCTTACAAATCTTAGGGGCATTCCCTGGTTACAAATAACTATAATCTATTACAAGAATATTTCTATGAAGTCTATATCTTATCCAATACTAAACTTTATCTAGAAATTCCTTAACCAAAAGGAAAGTACCTGGCTGCAGGGTCCACGTGGCCTCAACCACAAATAGGTAAACTGCAAAAGATATCTATAGGGGTATAAGCTGATAGGTTTATTGAGAACTATTTCCATAAATAACTTCTTATGTAATGGAATTCAAACAAGTTATTTAAGCAGACAAATGAAATGCAACATACATGTGGGCAAACAAGGCATATAGTTTTCCGGGAACTATATGTTGAATGGATTTACGCCCTCCATTTGGGGTTTAGTGATGCGTAACCTCAAAACAAGTAGTTTTAGTTAAAAATTTATGCTTTCGATCAATACCACCAAGCATATTAAGTCTACTTGAATTGAGCCATGCTTCGGGACTTTCTGCCAAGCATTTAATTCCATGTCACCAAGCAATCGCTTTCGATTAATCCGCTAAGTGTTGCTTTCGACCTGAGCTACTATCCTTCTCACCCAAGAACAATAACCCAATGCAATGTGACTCACTTCGTGGTATGCATGGATCAATTTATTTATGATATCATAGAATTATTATTATCAAATTTAAGGTGATCATAGAATTTCATACAAATCAAGTGATATACTAAAACAAACATTTAATCAATCCCGGCCTCGATATTTTTAGAATCCTTTCAACAAATTTTCTCGCATACATATCCATTTGTCTTTTCCTAATTCTAATGTGACTAGATGACAAGCACAATCAAGTAAAGCATTTTAAGGAAATAAACTCACGATGCCATGTCGACACTTCTCTAAACGGATGAGTCGTTCACACAATCCACTTAGTCGAAATAGTCCTTGGGGTATGAGTATCCTTCCTAGAGATCACCTAATCAAAGAAAATACCCAAAATGAGTATTTATTGATGACTTTCTTGAATTTTGACAAAACAATGTCATAAGAACGTCAAAGTTCGCATAAGAGAGGATTCCAATTTAAAATGGTCATAACTTGGTTATTTAACTCGGAATTGCGCATATAATATACCGATTTCTACCTACTCGAAAAGATCTATCAATTCCTAAAAATATTTTTATCAAACTAGATCATTTAGGCTCTGAAACAGTGGTGATCAGATTCACCACGAATTTTTCCCTCCCAAAAAAACAATTTGTTTCAAACTTTAAATCATTCAAAATTTGTTTGATAAATACTTAGTAATCTATATAGTTGAAAAATTCCTTTTTCATAGATACTTAGCTCATATTTTATCCATGCTCAAGTGTTTGTTATCCAACCATATTTCTTTGAGTAAGACAATGTTATTTAGGAGTTTAGAAAACTATAATTTACAAGAAATTTATTTTGTAAATCCTTAAAATGAATATTTTGATTTCCTTTGTTTTCAAAGAATTATTTTATGTTTGTCTTACTATTTTTCTAAATGACTTTTTGGATAAAAATGAATTTCTTCTTTTCTAATTCCTCAACATTAGTGCTACTTTTCCTATTTGTTTTATTTGACTATTTATTTGAAAAATCTTGGTTTTGGAAACTTTTATTTTTGTTTTAAGGGATTTCCTTATATTATGAAAATCATTCTAGTATCAAAGTCATCTTCTTTTAAGAAAACAAGAAATATAGAAAGGATTCCAAAAGCTTTTTCAAAACAAAAATAGTTTTTAAAGTTGTAGTGAATTCTTCCTAAAGCTTGGAAAAGAATTTTACTTTGGTTTAACCATAGATTTTATATTTTATGTAAAACTATTTTTTATGTGATAAAATCTCATTTTTATCAAATATAATTGAAGCTTTAAAAATTTGGACAACAATCTTAATGGACATGATTATGAGAATTAATAGCAAGCAAAAATAACATAAATGATAAATAAAGTCAAGTATTGGGAGTCTTAGCTTCTTCAAGGCTCCCAAAACTAAGAAGTAGACTAGTCCCAAAAGAAAGAAATAAAATAAAAGAAAGAAAAATTTGTTTTGACTTGATGAGAACAAGTCTAAAACTAGAGACTAGTCTTAAAACAACAAGAAATAAATAAATTGCAATGGAAGAAATAAATGAATTACTTTGCATGAAAATAAATAAATTGTAATCTAAAGAATATATATATATATAGATACATAATAATAATTAGATATAATAACAATAATAATATGAACAAAGTAAAATAACAACATAAACATAAATAGATATTCATGAACAAGAACAATACATGAACATAGTGTAGCTTCCATAACATTTAATTTTTGGAAACTCACACTATGGTCATGTAAAATTACATGACATAAGAAAAAGAATATGTAAAGAAAAGTTTACATAAAGACAGTTTTTGAAGTATTATGTGGTTATGGATTTTGTGTATGTAGAAGGCGGTTTGAGATTATTTGGAGAGAGTATTAAGAGGAAAATTTGAGAGAGATTTGATAGTAAATTTGTGGGTAATAATTATGTGAAAGAAGTGAAAGAGGATGGGAGTATTTATAGGAAAATGTGGAGTGATTTTTGAGTAATTTAATTAAAGAAAAATTGAAATAAAATTGAAGAAGAGAGAGAGGGAGTGGTGCTGGCCTTAGCATGATGGAGGGGGAGAGAGATTTATTTTTGTATTTTTGTTGATTAAATGAAGTAATAAGTAAGGTAGATGTGAAATAAAGTTATGGAAAAGGTAAAAAGTAAAAGTTATAGGTTATGGTATTGTAAGAGTAGGTTTTAGAAAAAGTAGAGAGAAAAGAATAGTATAAAATAGTAATGAATAGTGTAATGTAAGTAGATATGACTAATAAAGTACCGGTAGTAAGAAAATACGTGTATAATTACGATATCTGTTATTTTTACTTATCGAAAAATTATAAAACTGATATTTTTGAAAACCTTACATTTTTACGAGTCTAATGGTATATTCGGAATATTTTTACTATTCCGAGCTCCGGGTCATATTTTTCAAGAACTATATCCGTTCGGGTTCAAAACGATTCGCGATTTTACTAATCTGATTTTTTAAGCTTCCTTATGTAATTACAAACTATTCTACATACTAATCTCCTACTTACTTTCTTAGGGTTGCTTATTTGGGATTGCCGGACTTAAACCATTACGTCTAAGGTTTTGTTGACTTTAGAGTTTCCAGTTGACTTTCAAATTAAGGTTTAAGCTAAACCGATTCCAAAACTTTGGGGGTTTATACAACTAATCCTATAAGCATAAACAAACAAGCATGGTAAGGTCGTACCTGGTATTGCTCCAACTCAAATCCACCAACAGAACTTCTTAAAAGATCAAAACCCTAATCCAAAATTTACCTTAAATCAGAATTAAATACTTAAACATAAACCCCTAATATTCAAAACCTATAACAACAAGGATAACACACCTGCTTTCTCTTCTTCACAATTAAATACAACTTTCAACACCATTCTTACATAAATCCGTAATTATCGCCACAATCCCTTCAATATACATATATTCCTCAATTAACACTTTAACTACAATAACGAATAAATCTCATCAAATAACAAGATTAGACGAATTCTTACATATCTAAAACTTGTAGATCTCAAATAGGAAATCGGAATCCTAATCCTTAATTCTCCTGAACAATAAACTATGATTACAATTCCATAATTTACAGAACTCATAAACCATAAATCTAATAAAATCCTTACCTTTCTCCTTGATTTGAAATCACAACTTTAGATCTAGATTCACCCTTGATCCACAACAACAAATCTTGGATTTCCTTTGAAACAATACATAAACCTAGTTAAAATCTAAAGGATATTTCTTCAAAATCATAAGAATTATAAAACCCTAATAAAAATATTACCTTTTCCTTTGAATCGGACTCCTCCAAATCTCCAATTACACTATGGTTTTGCCGCACTCTTGAATCCCCTTGAATTCCATAGAATAACTAGTGTAAGAAAGATTGAATCTAAAGAATTTGATTGAAAGGATAGGAGGAAAGTTACATACTTAGGGTTTTCACTCCTTGAAAGCTCCTAGGGTTTCCAAAAGAATGGGAGGGTATATATAGGCTTTTAGAAGAATTTGAACAAGTTTGGGAATTAGGGAAACTCGTAAAACAGAAAAGTTGGTGGCTCTGAGACGACCTTTATTAAAACAAACATAAATTGCATGAATGACGGTGGATACACTGGTAGCCTTTCCACCTACGCCGACGGAATATATATGTGTAAAGACCCGACCTGCTAATCCTTAAGACTTAGCAAGTTAAGTCCCCAACCACATATAATACTTTCGTATTATATGGAAGATTGTCCTAATCTACAGTTATGTGAATTGTTTGTATAAAACTACTAAAACTTGTTATAAAAGCTTTTACAAAAGGATTACTCACTTGAGTAATCTATTTACATAAAATAGTTTAAGGAAATATTTACATCCTTGTGTCCAGCATAGGACACAACAAAATATACATAAGTCTCACGAAATGAAGAAAATAGACTTTAAGTCTTTTAATACAACCCAGGCTTAACTAACAAGCCTTTATTCTAAAATACAAAATACATTTGTTAAACGAACACATGAAATAAAACTTTCTTCAAAAACTTATCGCCACAGGGTCCTACTCATCCCACTCGTCCATAACTTCTCCAATCTGACCCGAATCCCATATCATCATAACAATCATCATCAACACCTGAAAATAGCAAAAGTGAGCCAGAGGCCCAGTACACAGCAACAACACTCAAAAGCGTAGTGACAATCATACCTAGCTAATGCAATACAACATTAATGTTTTATTTATCTCTCATTAGAAATCATTGATCAAATCATCATATAGAGTATTCAAACTCCGGAACAAGCCATGGGATTCTGGGGATCCTGAGTAACGCTCACGACGCTCAGGGGGTTGATATAGATAGCCCGAATATCTATATCTCCTAGATAATGCTACACTGAAAAGAATAATCTCATATAGGTTATATAGCCATTGCCCAACTTCACTTAACTCAATCCATAATATAATTTAATTCACATGCTCCCATAAACATTGAATTAAGTTATACTATTTCTTTTCAAGAATAAGTAAATGTTGCTCAGTTACTACATTTTCCTATCGATTATCCGCCGAGCCTAGTCATTGCATCATGACTATTGGCCTAAGCGCCTACACTAACATATCATTGCATCATGATAAGTTACCGCTCCTCGACCGGATTCAACGGTGAAAACACAAGCAAATCAAGCAATATTTAAGTCATTTAGAATTTATATCAAATTTAAGTATGCCTACCCTAACAAACATACAAGCAAGTCACTGCGTACCTGTACTAGCTTGAGAGTCAATGGGAATAACCGAAAGGGAATCAATCACTGTAACAAAATAATTGCAAACTCACACTTAGTTCAAGTATATATGTTCATCAAAGCTCTAGTATAATCATCCAAAGAAATTCAAATAAATCATTATAACGTCATCACATAGCATTTAGATATCATATATTATCATACAATACTCAACAAATACTTAAATGACCATTTATCAACCTTTGGACAACTTTTAGCAAACAACAATAAGTTTTAAACTTTGTTGGAAAGTGTATCAGCTGAAAAGAATTAAAATTTAAGCACTGATACTTTTGTAATTTGTAAAATCTTAAAACATGAAAGTTGTATATCTCTTTTTAAGATTTCCAACGCAACTTGAATCACCTCAAATGGAGGTCGGATGAAAAAGTTATGGCCAATTTACAAACAGACTGCGAAACAGGGAATCCAACGCCGGACTTCAACGCCGACGGCGTAATTGAAAATTGCCAGCGTTAAAGGTCGACGATTCTGGTCCCCGAATGCATCTTCAACACCGGCAAATTTCCAATGTACACCGGCAGCGTAGGATTCAACACCGCCAGCGTACTTTGCCGGCGTACACTCTGTAACAAGTTGCGAAAATTCTTTTAAACTCCTCTATTTTTCAAGTTAATTTTACACTTCCAAATTTCTCTTAAACTCATTTCAAGTTTCCCAAAGCTTGTTATATGTTCATTACATTATTCAAACAACATAAACTCCAACTCAAATCATCAAACTCTCCACCACAAATCATCATACACAAATCATACTTCAAACCCCAAATCACTACACCCAACACTTAGTCATCAACCATATGCATTTCTCAACACTTCTAATCTCTTATACTACATATACAACTAACTCCTATAACAACAAAACACTTCTCATACAACCAACAAAGCATAAGTCCTCAAACACAAATTTAAGCTTAAAATCTATTGCTAAAAAAAAAACAATGAACTTGCACATTTTGAAGACATGAAACACATACTTACCAATAGAACTTTAGACCTTGGTTTTGGATCCTCTAGCATGCTTTTGATGGTGAAAAAATAGAAATGAAAGGCCTATCTATATAGATCCATAGGAGAGCTTTGGAGAAGAAGAAAATGGGGTTTTGAAGCTTTTGAGGCATGTTTTGGTGTCTGAATTTGTGCACGAATTTTGCAATAATAAAGTTGATATTATCTACTTGTTTGACTTTAAGGCATTTGTAATTAAGGCAATTAATGACTTAACCTTTTGTTACTTAATGACATTGTCTTAAGGCCTTAATGAGTGTTTAATAGCTTTATTTTTTGCCTAAAAATTCTGCTACATAAGGACTTAGTTACATGCATTCCTCCACTTAATTCAACACATTCAAATCATAAATTACACATATGAATACAATTAAAATTTTATGAACTAAATATTTAATAAATTCTAGAATATTTCAATATTTTAACATAATAATAAAACACATAATTCATCATGAAAAAAAATCATATTCAATACATATCAAAAGTATGTATAAATTTATTAACACACATATAGAATATAAATTGGGAATTTCATGGTTATTTCATTCTTCCCTCCTTCAAGAAGTTTCGTCCCCGAAACTTGATTTACCTTATCATACAAATAACTCGGGGTACTTTTGCTTCATCAAACTTTCAACTTCCCACACTGCTTCTCTTTCTGATTGGTTGCTCCATTGAACCTTGACCATGGGAATCGTCTTGTTTCTCAATGTTTTATCTATCTTGCCTATGATTTTAACAGGTTTCTCTTCTGTAGTAAGGTCAGGCAATATCTCGGGTTGATTTGTATCTAATATTGCATCTTGATCCGAGACACATTTTCTTAATTGAGATACATGAAAAACATTGTGAACGCCTGACAAACTCGGTGGTAGTGCCAATCTGTAAGCCGAAGATCCAATCTGTTCCAAAATCTCATAGGGTCCAATATATCTTGGATTCAATTTACTTCTCACTCCAAATCTGAATACACCTTTAGTTGGTGACACTTTAAGAAATACACGATCGCCAATCTCAAACTCAAGAGGTCTTCTTCTTAAGTCGGCATAACTTTTGTATCTATCTTGAGCTACCTTCAATCTTTGCCTAATTAATTGAACTTTATCAATCGCCTGCTGTACCAAATCAGGACCAATTAGAGCCCGTTCTCCCACTTCATCCCAAATGTAAGGGAGACCTACACTTTCTTCCATACAACGCTTCATATGGAGCCATCTGTATCGCCGATTGGTAACTGTTATTATATGCAAATTCAACTAGTGACAAGTGTTCATCCCAATTCCTTCCAAAATCCAAAGCACAAGATCTAAGCATATCCTCTAGAATTTGAATTGTTCGTTCTGATTGCCCGTCTGTTTGAGGATGAAATGCTGTACTGAACTGCAATTTAGTCCCAAGTGCTTCATGTAAACTTGTCCAGAATCTACTCACAAATCTAGTATCTCTATCTGAAGTAATAGTCACCGGCACTCCATGGAGTTTTACTACCTCTCTAATGTAAATTTGTGCTAACTTTTCAAGCGAATATCCGATCCTCAAAGGAATAAAATGTGCTGATTTAGTTAGCCTATCAATAATAACCCAAACCATCTCATTTCTAGCCATCGTCCTGGGCAAAGCTGTAACAAAATCCATAGTGATTTCATCCCATTTCCACTCTGGAATTCTCAAAGGTTGTAATCTCTCCACCAGGCCTCTGATGTTCAATCTTCACTTGTTGACATGTCAGACACTTAGATACATACTCTGCAATATCCTTTTTCATACCTTCCCACCAGAAATGTTGCTTCAAATCACGGTACATCTTGGTATTTCCTGGATGAATCGAATAAGTAGAAGAATGAGCTTCCTTCAAAATTTGTTTTCTCAATTCATAAATTACTGGCACATAAATTCTGTCTCTGAATCTGATCACACCTTCATCATCAATTCTCATGTCCTTCTTCTTTCCTTCTTTTATGTCGCTTCTTAAACTTTGGCTTTCTGGTTCTTCTTGTTGTCCTTGTTTAATTTGTTCCAATAGAGTAGGTTGTAGAGTTAAAGTTGCCAACATAATCTCAACTTTTTCCATAGTAACTTCAACATTCAATTTTCGGAGATCATCTTGCAACTCTCTTTGATTTGTAACCATGGTAACCATATTCATTTGCTTTTTCCTACTCAATGCATCTGCCACACTATTTGCCTTTCCCGGATGATAAAGAATTTCAAGATCATAATCCTTTATTAGCTCAAGCCATCTTCTTTGGCGCATATTCAATTCTCTTTGAGTGAAGATATATTTCAAGCTTTTGTGATCGGTAAAGATTTTGCACTTCTCACCAAATAAGTGATGTCTCCAAAGCTTCAATGCTAGTATCACTGCAGCAAGCTCCAAATCATGAACTGGATAATTCCTTTCATGGAGTTTCAATTGTCTTGAAGCATAAGCTATTACTCGGTTATCTTGCATCAAAACACATCCTAATCCTTGTATAGATGCATCACTATACACAACGAACTCCTTCCTAACTGGAAGTGCTAAAACAGGTGCAGATACTAACCTCTGTTTCAACTCTTGAAAACTCTTCTCACAATCTTCATTCCAAGTAAACTTCACATGCTTTCTAGTCAACTTTGTCAATGAAGAAGCAATCTTTGAAAATCCTTGTACAAATCTTCGATAGTAGCCTGCTAAACCCAGAAAACTACGTACCTCAGTAACATTTGTAGGTTGTGGCCAATCCAAAATAGCTCCAATCTTTTCCGAATCCACAGATATTCCTTCCTTTGTAATAATATGACCAAGGAATGCCACTTCTTTCAACCAAAACTTGCATTTACTAAATTTGGCATAAAGCTTCCTTTCCCTTAGCCTTTGAAGAACTAGCTTCAAGTGTTGTTCATGCTCCTCTACACTTCTTGAATATACCAGTATGTCATCAATAAAAACAATGACAAACCAATCCAGATAATCTTTAAATACTCTGTTCATTAAATCCATAAATGCAGCAGGGGCATTTGTCAAACCAAAAGACATAACCAAGAACTCAAAATGTCCATATCGCGTTCTGAAAGCCGTCTTGGGAATATCTTGTTGTTTAATCTTGAGTTGATGGTATCCAGATCTTAAATCTATCTTGGAGAACACTGCAGCATCTCTCAACTGGTCAAATAAATCATCAATTCGGGGAAGTGGATACTTGTTCTTAATTGTCACCTGATTTAGCTCTCTATAATCTATACACATTCTTAAGCTTCCATCTTTCTTCTTCACAAATAATACTGGAGCACCCCAAGGAGAAATACTCGGGCGAATAAATCCTAATGTCTGCAACTCTTCTAACTGGCTTTTCAATTCTCTCAATTCTGCAGGAGCCATTCGGTATGGAGCTTTAGATATTGGTGTTGTTCCTGGTATCAAATCAATTCCAAACTCAATTTCCCTATCAGGCGGCAACCCCGGTAATTCTTCAGGAAAAACATCAACAAACTCTTTCACCACTGACACATATCCACTCCAATCTCTTCACTACTCTTCTCCCATAATCCATAGTATACATACAACGGTCTTTCTCTCCAAGACATGTGTTACTTTACCCTTTCCAAATCAAAACTCCTTCCGCCGCCCATCAATCTATACTAGCCTTATACAATTTAACCAATTCATTCCCAAATAGCATCAAAATCAGTTAAAGGCAAAACCAGCATATCAATGGCATGTTTATATTGAAATCACAACATCAACATTTCTACAAACACATGGTTCTTAGTTTGCACTCCAAGAGTAGTATTAACACTCATTATTCTATCAAGCAACACTTCAGAACAAACCACACTCATTCACAAAGCTTTCAGCTAAACACGCATGAGTAGCACCCGTATCTATCAATGCATATGCAGTATGATTTGCAATCTTTATGGTACCTGCTAATGTATCCACTGAGGAGCTTTCTCATACTGTTGTAGGCAAACACTCTAGCAGCAGTTGTTCCTTTTCCTACATTAGACCATCGGTTCTAGGCCTCCTTACAATTCATCACATGATGTCCTCTCTGTTTACAATATGCACAGAATATAGGCTTCAACTTTGGATCTTTACAATCAGAAGCTCGATGACCTATATTTCCACATGCAAAACATGCTCCTGGAGCCCATCTACACTGAGCTAAATCATGGGGTCCAAAGCATCTAGTACACCTCTTGTCAAGAGGAGTAGAAGACATAGAAGTCTTCACAAATTGTCCCGAACTAGGCTTCTTTCCCAAATATGGTCTTTTACCTTTATCAATACTGTCATATCTCGAATAAGGAGGGTATGAAGTTGTAGATCTCTTTCCCAGAAAAGTAGCTCTTCTATCTCCTTGAACCTTATTATCATCTGATAGTTGCTCTAACAGTCTTGCCTTCACTACAGATTCTGATAAGGTCGTAAGTTGAAACTTCTTAACTTCACTCTTCATTTCCATATTCAACCCATCTTGGAATTTTTGAACTTTCATTCTTTCGTCGTTGTAGTTCGTTCCCGCAAACCTTAGCAACCTGCAAAACTCCGCATAATACTCATCCACTTTCATATTCCTTGTCTCAAACTCAACCATTTAGAAATCATTTGTTCCCTCACGGTCGATGGAAATATTTCAAGAAGAAAGCATCTTTGAATGTATTCCAGAGAATTGGTCTTGCAAATCCTTCACTATTCAACATCCACGAATTATATGCATCTTGCTTCATCATATAAATCGCCAAATCAACTTTTCTATCATCGGGTACTTGGCAAGCAGCAAAAGCTTTCTCAAGTTCTATTATCCATCCTTCAGCTTTAATTGGATCCATGGTAATACCATCAAACTCAGGTACTAGCTTGACAAAGTCATGCAGCTTCACTTGGTCATCGATTTTCCACTTGCACATTAGGTTCCTGCCTCACATTTGCTGGATTATATTGTTGCATGAATTGTTGTTGTTGTTGATACATCATTTGTTGATACTGCTGAACCATAGCAAACATATCACGAAATAAATTAAACATGGTGCTTGTATCTCCAGTGGGCATCTGAGGCATTGGAGGATATGGAGGCATTGGAGGAGGCATTTGTGGTTGTTGCGGATCTTGAGTAGTAGAGGCCGAAGCTGGTGATGGAGTCGAAGTAGCAGCTGGAGTAGGAGATGAGGTAGATGCCGGAAGAGTAGATTGAGGAGGAGGAGGTGGCATATTCTCCCTATCTGAAGTCTATCTAGTAATTCTCCTTGACCTATCCATCTTTAAACAACATACAATATACACATGACATGTGATAATTAATGCAATGTTAGATTAACCTTAAAGTTAGTTAATAATAAAAAAAATGAAACAACATTCAAACATAACACACCATTCAAGCAAATCCTAACTCAAACCGTACTAATCTCACCGCATCTAAGGCCAAGTCTTCCTATGTTAAACAAACAATTTACATAAACATGCTCTGATACCAACTGTAAAGACCCGACCTGCTAATCCTTAAGACTTAGCAAGTTAAGTCCCCAACCACATATAATACTTTCGTATTATATGGAAGGTTGTCCTAATCTACAGTTATGTGAATTGTTTGTTTAAAACTACTAAAACTTGTTATAAAAGCTTTTACAAAAGGATTACTCACTTGAGTAATCTATTTACATAAAATAGTTTAAGGAAATATTTACATCCTTGTGTCCAGCATAGGACACAACAAAATATACATAAGTCTCACGAAATGAAGAAAATAGACTTTAAGTCTTTTAATACAACCCAGGCTTAACTAACAAGCCTTTATTCTAAAATACAAAATACATTTGTTAAACGAACACATGAAATAAAACTTTCTTCAAAAACTTATCGCCACAGGGTCCTACTCATCCCACTCGTCCATAACTTCTCCCAATCTGACCCGAATCCCATATCATCATAACAATCATCATCAACACCTGAAAATAGCAAAAGTGAGCCAGAGGCCCAGTACACAGCAACAACACTCAAAAGCGTAGTGACAATCATACCTAGCTAATGCAATACAACATTAATGTTTTATTTATCTCTCATTAGAAATCATTGATCAAATCATCATTAGAGTATTCAAACTCCGGAACAAGCCATGGGATTCTGGGGATCCTGAGTAACGCTCACGACGCTCAGGGGGTTGATATAGATAGCCCGAATATCTATATCTCCTAGATAATGCTACACCGAAAAGAATAATCTCATATAGGTTATATAGCCATTGCCCAACTTCACTTAACTCAATCCATAATATAATTTAATTCACATGCTCCCATAAACATTGAATTAAGTTATACTATTTCTTTTCAAGAATAAGTAAATGTTGCTCAGTTACTACATTTTCCTATCGATTATCCGCCGAGCCTAGTCATTGCATCATGACTATTGGCCTAAGCGCCTACACTAACATATCATTGCATCATGATAAGTTACCGCTCCTCGGACCGGATTCAACGGTGAAAACACAAGCAAATCAAGCAATATTTAAGTCATTTAGAATTTATATCAAATTTAAGTATGCCTACCCTAACAAACATACAAGCAAGTCACTGCGTACCTGTACTAGCTTGAGAGTCAATGGGAATAACCGAAAGGGAATCAATCACTGTAACAAAATAATTGCAAACTCACACTTAGTTCAAGTATATATGTTCATCAAAGCTCTAGTATAATCATCCAAAGAAATTCAAATAAATCATTATAACGTCATCACATAGCATTTAGATATCATATATTATCATACAATACTCAACAAATACTTAAATGACCATTTATCAACCTTTGGACAACTTTTAGCAAACAACAATAAGTTTTAAACTTTGTTGGAAAGTGTATCAGCTGAAAAGAATTAAAATTTAAGCACTGATACTTTTGTAATTTGTAAAATCTTAAAACATGAAAGTTGTATATCTCTTTTTAAGATTTCCAACGCAACTTGAATCACCTCAAATGGAGGTCGGATGAAAAAGTTATGGCCAATTTACAAACAGACTGCGAAACAGGGAATCCAACGCCGGACTTCAACGCCGACGGCGTAAATTGAAAATTTGCCAGCGTTAAAGGTCGACGATTCTGGTCCCCGAATGCATCTTCAACACCGGCAAATTTCCAATGTACACCGGCAGCGTAGGATTCAACACCGCCAGCGTACTTTGCCGGCGTACACTCTGTAACAAGTTGCGAAAATTCTTTTAAACTCCTCTATTTTTCAAGTTAATTTTACACTTCCAAATTTCTCTTAAACTCATTTCAAGTTTCCCAAAGCTTGTTATATGTTCATTACATTATTCAAACAACATAAACTCCAACTCAAATCATCAAACTCTCCACCACAAATCATCATACACAAATCATACTTCAAACCCCAAATCACTACACCCAACACTAGTCATCAACCATATGCATTTCTCAACACTTCTAATCTCTTATACTACATATACAACTAACTCCTATAACAACAAAACACTTCTCATACAACCAACAAAGCATATAAGTCCTCAAACACAAATTTAAGCTTAAAATCTATTGCTAAAAAAAAACAATGAACTTGCACATTTTGAAGACATGAAACACATACTTACCAATAGAACTTTAGACCTTGGTTTTGTGATCCTCTAGCATGCTTTTGATGGTGAAAAATATAGAAAATGAAAGGCCTATCTATATAGATCCATGGGAGAGCTTTGGAGAAGAAGAAATGGGGTTTTGAAGGTTTTGGAGGCATGTTTGGTGGTCTGAAATTTGTGCACGAATTTTGCAATAATGAAGTTGATATTATCTACTTGTTTGACTTTTAAGGCATTTGTAATTAAGGCAATTAATGACTTAACCTTTTGTTACTTAATGACATTGTCTTAAGGCCTTAATGAGTGTTTAATAGCTTTATTTTTTGCCTAAAAATTCTGCTACATAAGGACTTAGTTACATGCATTCCTCCACTTAATTCAACACATTCAAATCATAAATTACACATATGAATACAATTAAAATTTTATGAACTAAATATTTAATAAATTCTAGAATATTTCAATATTTTAACATAATAATAAAACACATAATTCATCATGAAAAAAAATCATATTCAATACATATCAAAAGTATGTATAAATTTATTAACACACATATAGAATATAAATTGGGAATTTCATGGTTATTTCATTCTTCCCTCCTTCAAGAAGTTTCGTCCCCGAAACTTGATTTACCTTATCATACAAATAACTCGGGGTACTTTTGCTTCATCAAACTTTCAACTTCCCACACTGCTTCTCTTTCTGATTGGTTGCTCCATTGAACCTTGACCATGGGAATCGTCTTGTTTCTCAATGTTTTATCTATCTTGCCTATGATTTTAACAGGTTTCTCTTCTGTAGTAAGGTCAGGCAATATCTCGGGTTGATTTGTATCTAATATTGCATCTTGATCCGAGACACATTTTCTTAATTGAGATACATGAAAAACATTGTGAACGCCTGACAAACTCGGTGGTAGTGCCAATCTGTAAGCCGAAGATCCAATCTGTTCCAAAATCTCATAGGGTCCAATATATCTTGGATTCAATTTACTTCTCACTCCAAATCTGAATACACCTTTAGTTGGTGACACTTTAAGAAATACACGATCGCCAATCTCAAACTCAAGAGGTCTTCTTCTTAAGTCGGCATAACTTTTGTATCTATCTTGAGCTACCTTCAATCTTTGCCTAATTAATTGAACTTTATCAATCGCCTGCTGTACCAAATCAGGACCAATTAGAGCCCGTTCTCCCACTTCATCCCAATGTAAGGGAGACCTACACTTTCTTCCATACAACGCTTCATATGGAGCCATCTGTATCGCCGATTGGTAACTGTTATTATATGCAAATTCAACTAGTGACAAGTGTTCATCCCAATTCCTTCCAAAATCCAAAGCACAAGATCTAAGCATATCCTCTAGAATTTGAATTGTTCGTTCTGATTGCCCGTCTGTTTGAGGATGAAATGCTGTACTGAACTGCAATTTAGTCCCAAGTGCTTCATGTAAACTTGTCCAGAATCTACTCACAAATCTAGTATCTCTATCTGAAGTAATAGTCACCGGCACTCCATGGAGTTTTACTACCTCTCTAATGTAAATTTGTGCTAACTTTTCAAGCGAATATCCGATCCTCAAAGGAATAAAATGTGCTGATTTAGTTAGCCTATCAATAATAACCCAAACCATCTCATTTCTAGCCATCGTCCTGGGCAAAGCTGTAACAAAATCCATAGTGATTTCATCCCATTTCCACTCTGGAATTCTCAAAGGTTGTAACTCTCCACCAGGCCTCTGATGTTCAATCTTCACTTGTTGACATGTCAGACACTTAGATACATACTCTGCAATATCCTTTTTCATACCTTCCCACCAGAAATGTTGCTTCAAATCACGGTACATCTTGGTATTTCCTGGATGAATCGAATAAGTAGAAGAATGAGCTTCCTTCAAAATTTGTTTTCTCAATTCATAAATTACTGGCACATAAATTCTGTCTCTGAATCTGATCACACCTTCATCATCAATTCTCATGTCCTTCTTCTTTCCTTCTTTTATGTCGCTTCTTAAACTTTGGCTTTCTGGTTCTTCTTGTTGTCCTTGTTTAATTTGTTCCAATAGAGTAGGTTGTAGAGTCAAAGTTGCCAACATAATCTCAACTTTTTCCATAGTACTTCAACATTCAATTTCGAGATCATCTTGCAACTCTCTTTGATTTGTAACCATGGTAACCATATTCATTTGCTTTTTCCTACTCAATGCATCTGCCACACTATTTGCCTTTCCCGGTGATAAAGAATTTCAAGATCATAATCCTTTATTAGCTCAAGCCATCTTCTTTGGCGCATATTCAATTCTCTTTGAGTGAAGATATATTTCAAGCTTTTGTGATCGGTAAAGATTTTGCACTTCTCACCAAATAAGTGATGTCTCCAAAGCTTCAATGCTAGTATCACTGCAGCAAGCTCCAAATCATGAACTGGATAATTCCTTTCATGGAGTTTCAATTGTCTTGAAGCATAAGCTATTACTCGGTTATCTTGCATCAAAACACATCCTAATCCTTGTATAGATGCATCACTATACACAACGAACTCCTTCCCGCTAACTGGAAGTGCTAAAACAGGTGCAGATACTAACCTCTGTTTCAACTCTTGAAAACTCTTCTCACAATCTTCATTCCAAGTAAACTTCACATGCTTTCTAGTCAACTTTGTCAATGAAGAAGCAATCTTTGAAAATCCTTGTACAAATCTTCGATAGTAGCCTGCTAAACCCAGAAAACTACGTACCTCAGTAACATTTGTAGGTTGTGGCCAATCCAAAATAGCTCCAATCTTTTCCGAATCCACAGATATTCCTTCCTTTGTAATAATGACCAAGGAATGCCACTTCTTTCAACCAAAACTTGCATTTACTAAATTTGGCATAAAGCTTCCTTTCCCTTAGCCTTTGAAGAACTAGCTTCAAGTGTTGTTCATGCTCCTCTACACTTCTTGAATATACCAGTATGTCATCAATAAAAACAATGACAAACCAATCCAGATAATCTTTAAATACTCTGTTCATTAAATCCATAAATGCAGCAGGGGCATTTGTCAAACCAAAAGACATAACCAAGAACTCAAAATGTCCATATCGCGTTCTGAAAGCCGTCTTGGGATATCTTGTTGTTTAATCTTGAGTTGATGGTATCCAGATCTTAAATCTATCTTGGAGAACACTGCAGCATCTCTCAACTGGTCAAATAAATCATCAATTCGGGGAAGTGGATACTTGTTCTTAATTGTCACCTGATTTAGCTCTCTATAATCTATACACATTCTTAAGCTTCCATCTTTCTTCTTCACAAATAATACTGGAGCACCCCAAGGAGAAATACTCGGGCGAATAAATCCTAATGTCTGCAACTCTTCTAACTGGCTTTTCAATTCTCTCAATTCTGCAGGAGCCATTCGGTATGGAGCTTTAGATATTGGTGTTGTTCCTGGTATCAAATCAATTCCAAACTCAATTTCCCTATCAGGCGGCAACCCCGGTAATTCTTCAGGAAAAACATCAACAAACTCTTTCACCACTGACACATATCCACTCCAATCTCTTCACTACTCTTCTCCCATAATCCATAGTATACATACAAGTCGGTCTTTTCTCTCCAAGACATGTGTTACTTTACTCTTCAAATCAAAACTCACTTCCGCCTCTACAATCTATATAGCCTTATACAATTTAACCAATTCATTCCCAAAATAGCATCAAAATCAGTTAAAGGCAAAACCAGCATATCAATGGCATGTTCATTGAAATCACAACATCAACATTTCTACAAACACATGGTTCTTAGTTTGCACCCCAAGAGTAGTATTAACACTCATCATTCTATCAAGCAACACTTCAGAACAAACCACACTCATTCACAAAGCTTTCAGCTAAACACGCATGAGTAGCACCCGTATCTATCAATGCATATGCAGTATGATTTGCAATCTTTATGGTACCTGCTAATGTATCCACTGAGGAGCTTTCTCATACTGTTGTAGGGCAAACACTCTAGCAGCAGTTGTTCCTTTTCCTACATTAGGACCATCGGTTCTAGGCTTCTCCTTACAATTCATCACATGATGTCCTCTCTGTTTACAATATGCACAGAATATAGGCTTCAACTTTGGATCTTTACAATCAGAAGCTCGATGACCTATATTTCCACATGCAAAACATGCTCCTGGAGCCCATTTACACTGAGCTAAATCATGGGGTCCAAAGCATCTAGTACACCTCTTGTCAAGAGGAGTAGAAGACATAGAAGTCTTCACAAATTGTCCCGAACTAGGCTTCTTTCCCAAATATGGTCTTTTACCTTTATCAATACTGTCATATCTGGATAAGGAGTGTATGAAGTTGTAGATCTCTTTCCCAGAAAAGTAGCTCTTCTATCTCCTTGAACCTTATTATCATCTGATAGTTGCTCTAACAGTCTTGCCTTCACTACAGATTCTGATAAGGTCGTAAGTTGAAACTTCTTAACTTCACTCTTCAATTCCATATTCAACCCATCTTGGAATTTTTGAACTTTCATTCTTTCGTCGTTGTAGTTCGTTCCCGCAAACCTTAGCAACCTGCAAAACTCCGCATAATACTCATCCACTTTCATATTCCCTTGTCTCAAACTCAACCATTTAGAAATCATTTGTTCCCTCACGGTCGATGGAATATATTTCAAGAAGAAAGCATCTTTGAATGTATTCCAGAGAATTGGTCTTGCAAATCCTTCACTATTCAGCATCCACCAATTATATGCATCTTGCTTCATCATATAAATCGCCAAATCAACTTTTCTATCATCGGGTACTTGGCAAGCAGCAAAAGCTTTCTCAAGTTCTATTATCCATCCTTCAGCTTTAATTGGATCCATGGTAATACCATCAAACTCAGGTACTAGCTTGACAAAGTCATGCAGCTTCACTTGATCATCGATTTTCCACTTGCACATTAGGTTCTTGCCTCACATTTGCTGGATTATATTGTTGCATGAATTGTTGTTGTTGTTGATACATCATTTGTTGATACTGTTGAACCATTGCAAACATATCCCGAAAAAATTAACATAGTACTTGTATCTCCTGGCATCTGAGGCATAGGAGGATATGGAGGCATTGGAGGAGGCATTTGTGGTTGTTGGGATCTTGAGTAGTAGAGGCCGAAGCTGGTGATGGAGTCGAAGTAGCAGCTGGAGTAGGAGATGAGGTAGATGCCGGAAGAGTAGACTGAGGAGGAGGAGGTGGCATATTCTCCCTATCTGAAGTCTGTCTAGTAATTCTCCTTGACCTATCCATCTTTAAACAACATACAATATACACATGACATGTGATAATTAATGCAATGTTAGATTAACTTAAAGTTAGTTAATATAAAAAAAAAAACAACATTCAAACATAACACACCATTCAAGCAAATCCTAACTCAAACCGACTAATCTCACCGTATCTAAGGCAAGTCTTCCTATTTAAACAAACAATTTACATAAACAGCTCTGATACCAACTGTAAAGACCCGACCTGCTAATCCTTAAGACTTAGCAAGTTAAGTCCCCAACCACATATAATACTTTCGTATTATATGGAAGGTTGTCCTAATCTACAGTTATGTGAATTGTTTGTTTAAAACTACTAAAACTTGTTATAAAAGCTTTTACAAAAGGATTACTCACTTGAGTAATCTATTTACATAAAAAGTTTAAGGAAATATTTACATCCTTGTGTCCAGCATAGGACACAACAAAATACATAAGTCTCACAAATGAAGAAAATAGACTTTAAGTCTTTTAATACAAACCCAGGCTTAACTAACAAGCCTCTATTCCAAAATACAAAATACATTTGTTAAACGAACACATGAAATAAAACTTTCTTCAAAAACTTATCGCCACAGGGTCCTACTCATCCCACTCGTCCATAAACTTCTCCCAATCTGACCCGAATCCCATATCATCATAACAATCATCATCAACACCTGAAAATAGCAAAAGTGAGCCAGAGGCCCAGTACACAGCAACAACACTCAAAAGCGTAGTGACAATCATACCTAGCTAATGCAATACAACATTAATGTTTTATTTATCTTCATTAGAAATCATTGATCAAATCATCATTGAGTATTCAAACTCCGGAACAAGCCATGGGATTCTGGGGATCCTGAGTAACGCTCACGACGCTCAGGGGGTTGATATAGATAGCCCGAATATCTATATCTCCTAGATAATGTTACACTGAAAAGAATAATCTCATATAGGTTATATAGCCATTGCCCAACTTCACTTAACTCAATCCATAATATAATTTAATTCACATGCTCCCATAAACATTGAATTAAGTTATACTATTTCTTTTCAAGAATAAGTAAATGTTGCTCAGTTACTACATTTTCCTATCGATTATCCGCCGAGCCTAGTCATTGCATCATGACTATTGGCCTAAGCGCCTACACTAACATATCATTGCATCATGATAAGTTACCGCTCCTCGACCGGATTCAACGGTGAAAACACAAGCAAATCAAGCAATATTTAAGTCATTTAGAATTTATATCAAATTTTAAGTATGCCTACCCTAACAAACATACAAGCAAGTCACTGCGTACCTGTACTAGCTTGAGAGTCAATGGGAATAACCGAAAGGGAATCAATCACTGTAACAAAATAATTGCAAACCACACTTAGTTCAAGTATATATGTTCATCAAAGCTCTAGTATAATCATCCAAAGAAATTCAAATAAATCATATAACGTCATCACATAGCATTTAGATATCATATATTATCATACAATACTCAACAAATACTTAAATGACCATTTATCAAGCTTTGGACAACTTTTAGCAAACAACAATAAGTTTTAAACTTTGTTGGAAAGTGTATCAGCTGAAAAGAATTAAAATTTAATCACTGATACTTTTGTAATTTGTAAAATCTTAAAACATGAAAGTTGTATATCTCTTTTTAAGATTTCCAACGCAACTTGAATCACCTCAAACGGAGGTCGGATGAAAAAGTTATGGCCAAATTACAAACAGGCTGCGAAACAAGGAATCCAACGCCGGACTTCAACGCCGGCGGCGTAAATTGAAAATTTGCCAGCGTTAAAGGTCGACGATTCTGGTCCCCGAATGCATCTTCAACACCGGCAAATTTCCAACGTACACCGGCAGCGTAGGATTCAACACCGCCAGCTTACTTTGCCGGCGTACACTCTGTAACAAGTTGCGAAAATTCTTTTAAACTCCTCTATTTTTCAAGTTAATTTTACACTTCCAAATTTCTCTTAAACTCATTTCAAGTTTCCCAAAGCTTGTTATATGTTCATTTCAAGTTTCAATATTTTAACATAATAATAAAACACATGATTCATCATGAAAAAAAAAAAATCATATTCAATACATATCAAAAGTATGTATAAATTTATTAACACACATGTAGAATATAAATTGGGAATTTCATGGTTATTTCAATATGTAAGCCAGCGGCTTTAGGCCGGTTTTTCCCTTTTGGCCAAAATTCTCCAATTTTCTCCCGAGAGGTCAAAGCCATTTAAAGGCCAGTGGCTTTTGAATAAAGGCTGGCGGCTTTCTTACCAGCTTTGATTTTCTTCATCCAATTCTTCGTGTATGATTTCCTCAAGTTCAAATTCATCTGTCCAATGACACAAATACCATCTTAACAACATTATATTATATTTATACCTTTCAATATGAATTATTTATTTATACTTTACAGGATTATTTATTTATACTTTACAGGATCAGTTCTCGAAAAACATATCCCGATACCTGAAATAGTAAAAATATCATGATAACACCAAAAGACTCGTAATTATGCAAGGATTTCAAAAATATCAGTTTCATAATTTTTCGGCAACTAAAAATATCAGATATAGCTCGTTTTTATGTATTTACTACTATTATTTTATTTATCTAGTCTACTATTCATTGTCCTATTCTACACCATTCACAACTATTCATCTATCTCTACTTTTTGGTACCACTTATTCTTACAACCTATATACCTATTTCTTATAATTTTCTTTTCTCATAAAAATTATACATCACATATTACTAAACTTCTCTTATACTTTTCTTCAAAAAATTAATTTTAAATTACTCTTTTCTTTCATGCCATCAATTTTCTTTTCTTTTCCATTTATTTAATTAACTAGAATTTCCCTCCAATTTTTCTTATAAATATCTCCTCCTCATTCATTCTTCACACACATCCCATACACATATCAAAACTCTACCAAAATCATTTCGCAATTTTTCTCTCCACATATCACTATCCATATATTCTTACAACCATCACTTTCTTTCTTCATCAAGTATATACCTTTAGGTAAAAATATCTTACTCTTATTTTTCTCATGTCATGTTACTTAGTATGACCATGGTGTTGTTTCATAAAGCTCATATGAGTTATAGAAGCAACAACATGTTTATGTTTTGTTCTTGCACATGACAAGAATACCGATTATGTTATTTTGTTATAGTATTGTTATTATGATTATTATATTGTTATTATGCTCCTAATCTAACTTTATATTTCTTAGAACCTAAATGCTCACTAACTATCACTAACATGTTTATTATTATTACTCTTATTATTATTGCCTTTTCTTTTTTTCTTTTGGGACTAGTCCATTCTTAGTCCAGGGATACTTTGATAAAGCTAAGGCTCCCAATACTTGACCGGGAAGCCTTTATAAAGCTAAGACTTCCAATACTTGACGTTATTATTATACTTATTTGCTTATTATATTTCTTTCTATATTATTATGTATTAATCTTACAGTTTTTCATTGCTACATAATCATATTCATACATGATTAGAATGTTGTTGTCTTAATAAAAATAAAAGTGGGTTCTTTCTTTAATAAAGAAAAGTAAACTAAATTTCTTATCACTTAACAAAGGATTTTTCAACAAAATACCTAAGTATTGTTTTTAATATGTTATTTTCAAAAGCTTAGGTAAGCTAAATATTTTTTTTAAAGTATTAGTAATGAAGATTTCTTCCAATAATAAAATAAACTCATTTCTTTTATTAATAGAAACTAAATACTCCATAAAAATATAAATTTTAGCATTAAACTTAAGATTTTAATCCAAACATATCTTTTATAAAACTTAAATAGATTCATCATAGACTTTGAAAATCACTTACTAAGTAAACTTCTAGAAGATTTAATTTTTAATATTTTTATTCTCTTTGAAAAGTTAAAATGAAAATTTTGCTAAGTTCTAATATTGATAATTCTTTATTATGAAAGATTTTCTTATAAACTTATCTAAAAGGATTATGCCAACACTTGATAAATATTAAGAGTAAAGCAAGTTTTTCAAGTTAAGGTAAAATGAACTTACTATTTTAGCAACCAACTTAGAGAAATAAAATTTGCCAAGAAAGTAAAGTTTTAAAGAGTTGAACTTATTTTCTAAAGAAGTAGAAGAATATAAAAATAAAAGGAAAACATACATTTAACATAACTCCAAATATTAGATAACGTCAACAATATAAGAAAAATTTTGAAAACCTTATTTTTCAATCACTAGAAATAAAATTGATAGATAACTTAAAGGACCAAATTTTTGGAAATTAATTTATCTTTGAAAAGTTAGGAAATAAAATTATAATAGGAAAACACTCACTTATAACAACCCAAGTATTTTTTTTTTTTTTTTAGTTTTCCTTCTAGCAATTTAAAAAGGAGAAAGTTTCAAGTTTTCATTTTTTAAAACTTTTAAAGACAAATTGTTTTGTGAAATATCAATGTTGAGACAACACTACAAAAGTCATGCATACAATATGAGTATATATGTGTATGTTCAAAGGATTTTTCAACTATAAAAATATCCATATATTTGTTTGAAGGTTTTTCGATGAAGGAAAGTTAGGAAAAAAATTAAATTTTAAAGACCAGGAATTTTGTCATTATTCTGTCCCCTTCCTTTTGGGGACCAAAATGACCCATTTTGATAAATATAACCTTAGAAATGGATGGATCTTTTCGAGTAGGTAGAAAACGATATATAATATGCAAAATTCCAAGTTAAAATGAGCAAGTTATAGCCATTTTAAGTTGGAATTTCCTCCTATTCAAATTTTGACGCAAATACTAGAATAGAATTAGAAAGTTCAAGTAGAATTTCCACGAAATACTCATTTCGGATATTTCTCTCGTTTAGGTAACGAAGCTTAGGAGGATCTGTATTCGGAGGACTATTACGAGCAAAGAATTGCAGCAAGGATGGCCAAGTAAGTTTATCTCCTACCTTTACGTACTTGTTTGTGCTTATAGCTAAAGGCACTAAAAATTGGAAAAGATGAAAATGAATTAGGCATGATAATATTGGTTAAAAGAATGCTAAGTATACCAAGACATGAAATGTTGTTAATTAAATTGCATTTTATTATTCTTATACCAGAGTGTCTGCAAATTCTATGATCGCCTTTAAATTACCTTAATTACACATTTCGAGTTATATTAATTGATTCATGCATAACACATAGTTAATCTCATTTCATTAGCTACTATACTCAATGGGACAAGAGTATAGTAGTGGGGTTTACGGGAACCCGTAAGTCTGCAAGATGGGCGAATAGGAGCCTGAAAGAACTATTTAAGGATGGGTAAATAGGAGCCGAAAAGAACAATTTTAGGATGGGCGAGTGGGAGCTTGAAATAAACTACATAAGTTAAATTTCAAAGATAGGTTTTAAAGAGCCTGCAACACCTAACCACCGAATGGAAGGGTAAATCCATTCAAACATATGATTTTCAGTATATCATGTGCATTACTTACTCACTTGCTTGATGCACTCGTATGCTTGTTTAATAACTTGTTTGAATTTATTGATACGAGTACATTAATCGAAGAATATTATTACTAAGCTAGTTGTGCTTATACCCCGATAGACTTTTGTTGACACATGATCAATATCTCTTTTGCCCAAGGACTTCATGAACCCGAGTGGAATTATGTTTTGGGAAGCTCTTGGGAACCATTTTTGAAGATCTTAGGATAGATTTCCTTTAATATCTTTTAGTTCTAGTATTGTTTCGTTATGTGCAAGACTAAGTGATATTATGTTCTTTGGAGATTTTTCAGGGGAATGCCCTTAAGATAATGTAAGAACCATATTTCTATAATGTTGAAGTTAGATATTTATCTAGATTTTGTATATGCTATATTTACTATTTCGAACTAGACATCCCATCGGAGTCTCCTATTGTTGTGATGGATGCCTTACATATGGTGTTGAAGCTTTCGCATGACTTCGGGAAGTCATTCTTAAATTTTAATACCGTATGTGGTGGACTGTCACGTCTAGGGTACTCTTGGGGCATGACAAATTATCTACTGTATCTATACCTAATAGTGTGCAGGAAGCCTTAACTAATCCAAGATGGAAAGCTATGATAAATGAAGAGATGGCCTCCTTGCAAAAGAATCAAACTTGGAAGCTAGTTGATTATCCCATAGGAAAAAAACCAGTTGGGTATTGATGGATCTTTACTGTAAAATACAAAGCTGATGGTATGATCAAATGTTTTAAGGTGAGATTAGTGGTAAAAGGATATACCCAAACTACTACATTGAGATATTTGCACCTGTAGCCAAAATCAATACTATTCAGGTCTTGTTATCCTTAGCTACAAATTTTGATTGGCCATTATAACAGTTTGATGTAAAAAATGCATTCCTCCATGGTAAACTCTCTGAAGTAGTCTATATGGATCTCCCATCAGGATGCATGGTAACAGAAAGACAAATGCAGAAGGTATGTAAGTTAAAGAAATCACTTTAGGGATGAAAACAATCTCCTATAGCATGGTTTGGACGATTCACTAAATCCATGACAACCTTTGGTTGCAAACAAAGCAGTTCAGATCACACATTATTTTTGAAGAAACAAAATGGGAAAATTACTGTACTTATTTTATATGTAGATGACATGATTATCATAGGCAACAACCTAGAAGAAATGAAAGCTTTAAAGGAGTACTCATCTAAGGAATTTGAAATGAAAGACTTAGGCTATTTAAAATACTTTCTGGGTGTTGAAGTATCTCGATCAAATAAAGGTATCTACCTATCTGAAAGACAGTATCCTTGGATCTACTTCATGAAACTAGTATGTCAACATGCCAACCAGTTGACACACCAATGGAAGAGGGTCTAAAGTTGTGTATTGAGACAAGTCAGGTACCTATGGATAATGGGAGATATCAAAGACTTGTTAGAAGACTAATGTACTTAGCTCACACAAGACCAAATCTCACCTATGCTCTAAGTGTCGTTAGTCAGTTCATGCATAATCTAGGTGAACAACATATGAATGTAGTCATGCGCATTTTAAGGTACCTAAAATTTACTCCTGGAAAGGGAATTCTATTCTCTAAAAACATAAACAAGCAAAATATCGAGGTATATACAAATGCTGACTAAGCCAGAGCGGTTGATGATAAGCGATCAACTTTAGGATACTTTACCTTTGTAGGTGGAAACTTGGTAACATGGAGGAGCAACAAATAGAGTGTTGTTATAAGATCTAGTGCAGAAGCTGAGTACAGAGCTATGGCCTTAGGAATTTGTGAAGCACTATGGTTAAAACTCTTACAGGACCTAGGCTGTCCCTTAAAGTAACCAATTTAGCTTCACTGTGACAACAAAGCAACATGTGATATAGCCTATAATCTAGTTCAACATGACCGTACAAAGCATGTAGAGGTAGATAGGTTCTTCATTAAGGAGAAACTGGATGGAAAAGTTGTGGAATTACCAAAGATCTAGTTAGAAGATCAGTTAGCTGACATCCTTACTAAAGCAGTATCCAATCGGATGTTCTCAAAGTTCTTAGACAAGTTAGGCATGTGTGATATATATGTACCAATTTAAGGGGGAGTGTTGAGATCATCGATGATTTGTAGAGATTGTCAAAGATAACCCATTAATGTTATTTCTTTATAATTGTATAGGTCATAGACATTGAATAAGAGATTGAATACCAATAAATATTATTTCCTTATAAATGTGGGTACAGGTCATAAACATTGAATAGGAGAATTTCTAGGAAACTAATTGGGGATTAACCCTATATATACTTTGTATGTTTCAGCCTATGATAAATTAATAAAAAATATACTGCAGTTTATCATATTTGTTTTTTTCAGATGTTCACTTTTAGACTTGAAAATTCCAAGATATTTCTTAATATGTGAAAAAAATTCAAGCTTGCTTCCTTCACAAAATTATTTTATCATGTGCATTTTGACTAAAATATGATTTGATGATCCCTTTATACATGTAATTTTTACATTCGAATCATATCTAGTCAAAATGTAACAAATTAAAGAACTCCATATTTGTTGCATTGATGAATGATACCTTACCCAATTAATATCTAGAGTCTCATTTAGATTTATAGCCATTTAAAGAAATTACTAGTTTTACAATATAATTATTTCAATTTCTCATCTATGTTTACTCAAATTAACACTTACACCCAAGATTACTTAAGTAAATGAGCCAGCCTACACAATTATTGGGATGTAAGTCTAAGACCAATTTCATTTGGGACTAGAGTCATATTCTCACTTAAAGAATTCTAGAATTGAGAATTACTAACGGCAAAAAAAAAAAAAAAAAAAAAGAGGGTATTACAGATTTTGTAATCGAGTTTAGCATGCACCTTCTAACGACCTTATTAAGACTCAAGCCTTAAGAGTTGACAACAATTTCATATTTAAGTTTTCTATTTAAACAAGAAGACAAAGTTATTCTGTGTTATCAACTCATTAGAAAGTTCAACATTCCCACCTATATTTTCTTCCTTAACTATTGACGTGTCTAAACAAATAGTACTTAGGATAATACTATGTACCTTTTTAAGATTCAAGATTCTTCTTTAAAAATTTTAAACCTGGTTAGTATACATAAATACCCTTGTTGAGTTATGCATAATTGTCAATTGAAGGAACAAAAAGTTATAGATTTCACTAAAAGAACAAGCATAAAACTAGTCCATTTGGTCCAAGTTGGTTCTATATAGTGTATACTTTTCAAAAACCTATGTTGTTGGGGTGGGTTTTTACAGATTCCATACTTAGAAACAACATGCACATAAATATATCTAGTTACTATTTACCCTAATTTTTAGGTAAACACGACATGTTTCATTTCACATTGAAGAGCAATGTAAAATATACACAACATTAAAGATACTGATTACCTTAAAACTATTGTGTTATAGATGAATGAATATAAGTATATATGTACTGTTATACTTTTATTCATTATGTAACTAGTACTATACATAATGTTTTATGTTTAATTATAATCCATAATATAAGAATATGATGCATTAAATTTTGATCATCAATATTATGTTATGAATAGTGTATACTATGAAAGTTAATTCTATAGTGCATAATTTGTAATATGTAATCAGAAAATATAATTCGAGAGAGTATGTTGAAATTTATAAATTATAAATTATCAGATCTTACAAAAATAAAATATAATTTATAACATATAATTTGCATAATTTAACATAACATACATTATATACATACAACATGATTGCTTATATGTAACATATTTGGAACATATAATATATAACATATGTTCATTATGTATACTCTTATAATATATGTACATAAATTGCAATATATATATGGTTACCAATCCATGCATCGGGCTCAATACCCAACAAAAAAAAAAGCCCATAAAGAGACCTACGATACCCCAGCATAGTCTACAAAATATGAAGTGGAGCCCTTTGCCGAGTAGCATGGAGGTTACTTTTCTAAAGAAGATATCAAATCAATGGCAATCAAGAGAAATGTTGAATAGAATAAAGGAAGGAGAAAGAAAAGATTGAAATTCTATATTATACAAAGTATCTTAATTTGTATTTATAATTATATATCATTGTATATAAATTTTTATTTGTATAAATGAAATATATTTTAACTCTATATGAAACATATATTATATTAGGAAAATGCTTGAGATATAAAATCCAAACAACAAACTTTCATATATATTAAATAACATATATAATATTATATATATGTGTGTGTATACAATATGTTCATGTGTGATATAGGTTCTAATGCTTGTTTTCATGGCACTTAAAGAGCATAAAACGAGGAAGGAATTAAAGACTTAATTCGCATTTGGAGACATGCCTGCTTTCTTTGCTTCTTGGATTCCCATGGAAATGAAGTAGTCCAAGGAAATGAAGTCGAAAACAAAATATAAAGTGAAAGAAACTATAAAACAAACTTAATACAAAATTTAACACATATAGTTAGTAAAACTTGTTTGTCTATTGTTCAAATTTTGTAGCTAAAATAGGTATGTTGATGGTTCTACTTTCCATTATTAGTTGATGTCAAAGGAATTGAAAAACAAATTGTAATCCTTTTCATTTAAAACCTCTATTATCAAGGTATGTTTAATCTAATAAAAGTCAAAAGAATGAAAAAAAAAAAAAAAAACTGAACAAACTTCTTCAGTTAAAATTGTTATTGCATAAGGAAGAACAAAAGTGTCAAATGAATTGGAAAACAACCTGCAAACTTCTTTCATTCAAACTAATTGTATTATACTTGAATCATTATTTTTTTTTTCCATAAAATTGAAATATCTTATCTAAAGATACAATATCAATTTTATTCTGTATCTTTTCTCATTAAACCTTTTCCCCAAAACTTTAGCCTATTTGGGTAAAAATTACTTGTCATGTCCATCGTCTACCTTAGATCTATAATAAAATTAACATCCTTTTAATATTCTAAACCATAAATTTTTATTATTAAGTTCGAATAATGCTATATTTAAATCTTTTCCTTTTCAATCAATTGCCCTTTTTCCTCGAATAATGCATCAACCCATGTATCTATTTCAACATTATTTCCCTTACCAAAAAAGGCATTCATGGGAAGATGAAGGACGAAAATACCTGGCAAATAAAGATACAATATGTCTACAAAGACCCAGAGTCATTAAATGATTTAGGGCAGTCTCCTACATCCAAAGATTCCACAGAACAAGGATGACTTGTGGCATAAACTTTCAAAGTTCCAAAATGTTGGGTTGTAGATCGAGCTCATATGGATCTACAACAAGCACATCCCGAATATATGGGAAAATGAGGAGACATGGGAAAATGAGAAGACATGGAAGAGATAAATGCTAGTCAAAAGGAATTAATGCCAATTAATGCGAGTCTTAATGTGGCCTTTAATTTCAATTAATGCAAGCCTTTCTTGTTTTTCTTTTTAAAAGCCTCCTTGTATGTCTTTTTAGAAGTGTGAGACATAGTATATTGTGTGCTATGATTACAGTGAATATAGAGTGTAATAGGAAGAATAAGTGGCCTCTGCTCAAGACTAGACAGGAGAGATCTAGAGTGAGAAAGTGAGGGAGTTCCTAGAGAGAGAAACTCTAGAATAAGGAAATTCTTGTTCTTATTTGTAGCGCTAGCAATTTGGGACCCAACCCATAAACCCGAACATGACACTACACGATTATAAAAGGGTATGCGTGAGCAAAAATCAACATGATTAATAAATGGGTTAAAGCCGAAAATGATACGAATTTAAACATGTTTGGGTTCAGGTTTAGGTTTTAAACCCGTGCACGAGACATGCTTCATAAACAGATCCGGTTAGCAGTTCCGAGTCCAATCCGTGAACCCATTAAGTAATAATTAAAAAAAATTGTAGAAAATAATTATACATTCAAATATATGTTAGATATAAATATGTACATATATATTGTATATGTTATATACCGTATAACATATCATAAATTACATATAAATATGTATACTTACATATGGCACTATAAAATATAGACTATATTTAGTAAAAAGAAAATATATATTAATGATATATAATATATATTATATATAAACATGATATCTATAACAAATATATGTATATATACACATATATTCAAAATCTATAAGTTATAAATACATAATCTATGTTTATAAGGATTATATATATAGCATATCATAAAAATACTTATGTTAAAATATAGACTTCGTATAGGACATTTACTATCATTATGTATATATATTACATAATCTACATGTTATATATATCATATAAGATGTATTATAAATGTCTAAAAAATATATAATTTATAGATTATAAATACATAGTCTATGTATTATATATGTTACATATATAAATCTTTTTACAAGTATAATTATATGTTCATTTAAGTATGTGTATATAATTCATATTTTTACATATAATTAATATGTTATGTTTATGTTTATGTTATACAATTACATAATGTTACACGTATATATAATATTATATGTTTAACAAATGTGTATAACATGTATATATGTATATCTATGTCTGTGCCATTACGGAAGTTTATAGGAGGTCTTTACAATTCATCCTTAATGTTGTTATATTTTATATTAATCTAACGGTTAAAATTTATACTTGAAAAACATATATAATCTTTCTTATTTAACCCTAGACTGAACTTATTCTACATTGCCTCTAACAAAGCACACTGTCATTGTGTTTCCTTGTTATCACTTCTGTAATCACTTTCGCTTGCAATTTCATCATCAATACACTATGATTCTAATGTCAATGTCCCCAATACGATCACAGGTTTGTATAACTTCAAAACCCTTACTTTTTACTTGATGAAATGTGAAATGGATTAAAAAGTCTATTAAGTGTAGTAATATTGGCTAAACATCCTAGTCTTTGTCTTTCAAATGTGTGCAATTTATTAAAGATCCTAGCTTTATACTTAATTGAAGTTATACAAACCTGTTTCGAAGTAAGATTGATAAGAAACCTTGTTTCTATCTCTTAGGGAAGTGAAATTTATTGACTGAGTTTAAATAAGAAAATATATTGTTAATGGTTGTTTATCCTACGTATTCTATTTTCCTTGCTAGATTCATTTTATGTTAAGATTTTATCAATAATGAAATTGTGTGCATGCAATATAGAGATGGATAATAACCTATGATTTTTGTTTAACACATAGATGGAGATGGATTCACCTATAGAAGATTTTGATGAAATGGAAAAATTAGGAGCAAATGAAAAGGATGATGTGGTTGAAGTTTTTCCATCAAGTAATAACTCTAAATGAAAAAGGAAGCTCACATCTCCATGGTGGAAATTTTTCACTCATACTCATGAAAAGAGATCAAATGGATCAATTGTCACAAAAACTATATGTAAGTCGTGTAAGACTGCTATAAAATGTGATAGTCAATTTGGGACGGGAAACTTAAAAAGGCATGCTAATAAATCCAAAACGTAACAGTAGAGGCATTGGTCAGATGTTTTTGTTTGCTAATATGAAATGCAAAACCAACAACTTTGATTCTGAAACATATCATGATTTATTTGTTGCTGCTATTGTTAAGCATGAAATGCCTCTTGTATTTGCAAAGTATGGCGGATTTAGGGCTATGTTTGAGTATTTGAATGAAAATTTTGTTCATATTTCTAGAAATACTTTGAAAGCTGATGTATTGAAGATGTATAAAGGGAAAGAAGTAGATAAAAAATATGCTTTTGGAGTGTTTAGGTAGAGTTTTCTTGACATCTAATTTGTGGACATTTGTAGCACTTGATGGATATATATCACTGAATGCACATTTCATTGATAAAATTGGTCTTATAAAAGAGGATTTTGAGTTTTGCATATATGCCACCTCCACATTCAGGTGTTGCATTAACTAAAAAAGTAATGACATTACTAATTGATTGGGTATTGAAAGTAAATTATTCAGTGTGACTTTAGATAATGCTTCAGCAAATGATCTTTTTGTGAGTTTATTGAAGTCACAACTAAATGTTCGAGGTGGACTTTTGGCATCAGATGATTATTTTCATATAAGATGTTGTGCACATATTCTTAATTTGATTGTTCAAGAAGGTCCGAAAGATATTGATGGTGCTGTGGATAAGGTCAAGGAAAGTGTGAAGTATGTGAAGGGTTCTCAAACACGAGAAATAAAGTTTGTTGAAAGTGTAAGCCTATTATGTTTGTCAAAAAATAAGGGTTTGAGACAAGCTGTCCCAACTCGATGGAATTCCACATATTTCATGCTTGAGAGTGCAGTTCATTGTAAAAGTGCCTTTTGTCATTTAGAGTTAAGTGATTCCCATTAAGAGTATTGTCCTTCTTTGGAAGAATGGGACAGGCTTAAGAAAACGACCAGGTTCTTGAAGTTTTTTTATGATATCACTTGTCAAGCAATTTGTACTTTCCATTAATTTGTAAGGCATATCGAGCACTAACAAATAATATGGGTGGAAGTGAACTATATTTGAAAGATATGGCAACTAGGATGTTTGTGAAATTTGAAAAGTATTGGTTTGAGTTTAGCGTGATTTTGGCAATTGCTGTTACATTGGATCTACGGTATAAGCTTGATTATGTTGAGTAGACTTACCAAAGGATTTATGGTACTGACTCAAGTGAGTTTTTAAAAGTCAAAAGAGTATTATTTTGTCTCTTTGATAAATATGCGCTGATAGATGATGGAAGTTCAGATAAAAATGTTGGTGGCGATAAATCAAAGACCTATAAACTATTAATGATGAATGGGGCGATGAGATCAAGGTAACTTTATTTTTTTTATAATTATATATATTGTTTACACTTTTCAAGCTATTTTTATTCCGTATGATGCTTATCATTTTTTATTTTGTCTAGGATTTTCAATCTTTTAAAAAGATAAAAATGCTCAAGAGTGTTACAAGATCTGAACTAGAGCTATATTTAGATGAGGAGTAACATCAGATGATAGATTTAGATATATTAGGTTACTGGAAAAATAATCAATTTCGATATCCTTAAGTTGCACTAATGGCACATGACATCTTAAGCATACCAATATCTACGGTTGCTTTAAAATCTGCATTTAGTACCGAAGGTCGTATCCTCAATGAACATCGTAGCTCATTAAAGCCAAAAACCGTAGAAGCTCTTGTATGTAGAAAGGATTGGCTCTTTAGTGAAGAAGGTAGTAAAATACATTATTTTTATAAAATTGTTGATAATATTCATTTTTTATTTATATTATTCTTTTTTCATGATAGGTTCTTCAAGTATCTCTCTTGAGGAATTGACAGAGAATGTGATGAAATTGGAAATCACTACCTGTAACAAGATTCTTTTAGGCCATGGTTCAACTTAACAAGATTTAGTGTTTAGATTTGTTCTTTTACTAGCTTTAGAGGTTCTTGTAGTTTAATCTCTTGTAACATTGACTTCGTGCTCAAATGTTTATGGTGTAATTTTATTCCAAGATGATGCTTCTAAATTAAAATGTTTTATGACCCATAAGCATACCAAATGCAAGGTTATTTAATTTAATTTTGGTAAGACTAATCATCTGTAAGTATCAATAGCTTGTGAGGACTAGTTGTTTTTGCTATTATGAGGGATGTTTTATAATATCTTCTAGTGTTATTGCAAACCTATGATGGACGAATAAAAATAACCAAACTTCTTTATATGCTCTTTAAGTACTAGATTCAACTTTCAATAAATGGGTTGAACGAGACATGAGACACGATATAAATGGATCGGATCACGGGTTTAGGTTTTCATACACGATTAATAAATAAATGGGTTGGATCCCGGGTTTGGATTTTAAGTTACAAACCCGTTTAAACACTGATATGAGACACGATACAGTAACAAGAATTGCTAGCACTATCTATTTGTAAAATTCTATTGTATACCCATTATTGAAATAGTTGAAGAATTGTATAAAGCGGTCCTGTGGTTTTTCCCTAATTTGAGTTTTCTACATAAATCCTAGTGTTAATTCTTAAATTTCATATTCATATTTATAATCTATGATTTGTTTTAACTCTTTCACAAAGGGAAAAATCAGATCTTTCCTTGATAGGGAGCCGGTCGTTGGCTTTTAATTAGTCACAATAATAGAGGTCATGATCAGAGTGTAAAAAGGAGAATGAGAGTATGATTCTCTAGAAGTAAAAGTGGGAGTGGAAGTGATGACATATTTTGGAGAATAGCTGTAGCCTGTGCCAGATCTTAAGTGTCCATTACGTGTCCTACAACTCCCATGCATAAGCGCCACCCCCCCCCCCACCCCCCTCCATCTACGCTCTTCTTTTCCACTTCCTTAAACTACATGACGTGTGTGAATTGTGCTGTGTCTGTCTTGAGTATATTTATAGAAAAGGATCAAGTTCTTTCTCCATCGGACACTTAATATAGTATTAACATAATTCCTGTTGCTGTATTCTTTGCTGACCATGGATGTGATTCACAAATTTCTAAACCTAGCTGCTCCTTCCTTCACCTTCTTCTCGTTTTGCCTCTTATTGCCCCCATACTACGCTTTCAAGCTCTTCTTCTCCGCTTTGAGTTGCATTTTCAGTGAAGATGTGGCTGGTAAGGTAGTTCTAATTACAGGGGCTTCATCCGGTATCGGCGAGGTGTGTTGTTAAATCAGTTTTCCTTTCATTTCATGTTCAGCCCTGTCGTTAATTTCCTTGACAATGTAGTAGGATTTAGTATAATCAGTATAACTATTATGGTAATTTAATATTCACTGACGATTAATTCCCAGAGCCTTGCGTATGAGTACGCGAAAAAAGGAGCATGCTTAGCGCTGGTGGCTCGTCGAGAAGGTGCCCTCCGGGAAGTTGCTGATAAAGCTCTCTATTTGGGTTCTCCTGATGTCATAATTATTCAAGCTGATGTTTCCAAAGTGGATGACTGTAAGCGACTTGTTAATGAAACCATGAACCGTTTCGGAAGATGTAAGATTCACAACCCACATGCATTCTAAACACTCTTTAAGATGTTTGCTTTATTCACCCAATTATGTGCATATATGATATGGCAGTGGATCATCTGGTAAACAATGCGGGTATCAATTCAATCTCCAAATTAGAAGATGCCAGGGATATTACAGATTTTAGAGCCATCATGGTAACCGTAGTTCCGAATCGGACTGTACCAAAAACATTTTCGAATCTGTTTTATCTGGTAACCGATGGCTTTGCATGTTATGCCATTTTTGCTGTGATGCAGGATACGAATTACTGGGGTTCGGTTTATACCACGAGATTCGCGGTACCATACCTCAGAAATAGCAGTGGCAAGATCATAGTCCTTTCTTCATCTGCTTCATGGTTACCTCAACCGCGGATGAGTTTTTACAATGTAAGTTAGCTCTTCGATTCACCTCCAGGTGTATCATCATCCTAGGCATCATTCGACGCACTGGGTTGGTGAAGAACACTATCTAGTGACAACTAGTTGTACCCTTATGATTAGTATTACAGAGTTTGTAAGTATGTTAGCGAATTTCCACTACAGGCAAGCAAGGCTGCATTGCTGTCCATGTTTGAGACACTGAGGGTGGAACTGGGACCAGACATTGGTATAACCATCGTAACACCTGGTTTCATAGAGTCGGAGTTCACACAAGGCAAGCATCTCAGCAGGGAAGGCAAAATGGAGGTGGATCAGGACTTGAGGGATGTATGTATATGAATCTGCTGAGGATCTTTTTCACTTTCTTAACATATCAAATTCTTCAGGTTGTTTTGGTGGCGTGGCAGGTTCAAGTAGGTGCAATACCTGTGGAATCAGCAGAAAGCTGTGCAAAAGCAATAGTGAATAGTGCGTGCCGTGGGGATAGGTACTTGACAGAGCCATCTTGGTATAGAATGACCTACTTATGGAAGGTGTTCTGCCCGGAGTTGGTGGAATGGGCATACCGTTTGATGCTTTTCTCTGGTCCAGGAGAATCAACAAGTGAAGCACTGAACAAGAAGATGGTAAACCTCACTGGAGCCAATAAGTTTTTATATCCCAGCACAATTCAGACGGGGGAGGTGAAGACGGATTAGCTTATGTTTCCTTGTTCTGTATGGTATCCGTTTTAAGTTTGAAGAAAGCAACGCAGTGCGGTGGATATATAACTATGATGTATAGGGTTTGTTACAAATTATAGACTAGTATGATATTATACGTAAAACTGTGTCTACGATGCGAACGCTATGCTATATTAGCCAATAACTAAAGTTGGAATTCCCTCTTGAAAAATTTTTTGCCACACCAACTCTATCAAATGCTACAAATGACGGGCAGCGGAAACATCACATGCTATGTGCTTTAATATTTTGATCGATCTGATTTCCTCGATGGCATAGTAAATCTCACAACATGAAGCAATGCCTCTAAAGCAATCGGTAACAATTGGGTTTGAACCAAGAGGATTCACCATTTAACATTTGCTTCGTTGAAGATATCTCAGATTCTCAATTACGCAGAATGTATGATCCTTTTTCAATTCTTTGCCGATGGGAATATATTACTAATATCTCTTTCTGGAACTTAATACAAATATCAACAAAAAGTGTACAACTTATGTCTTACTCTTAACTCTAAGCATAGTGCAGTATTGCTAGGTGTTTGTACGGCAGTCCACTATAGTACCGCAGAAAGCAGTAAATAAAGAAGGAACATGGTCATCACATTCCAAGGGATTACCTCGTTTAGATGAGCTGGCACTAGGCACTAGCTCCGTAAATGATCTTGCATAACAACACTGGAGGGTACAATTGCATGTCGCAGTGTGTAGCAGCTAAGCGTGGCAGTGGTAATATTCGGTAGGGGTACTATGGTACAGTCGCGAGGACATAAGAGATTGAAGTAGAAGGTTTTTGCGGAGGTATTGGGGGGCAGATATTACTGGTGGAATGTTGTTATCATTGTTGCTGGTAGTAATTTCTATCAGCATTCAGCTATAGCAATTGTGCTAGCATGATTAGCATGCTGATCTTATCACAAGGAAACAAATACATTAGCATCCTGATCTAATCTAATTCTGGCATCTCTTGCACAATCTAAACCATACCTCAATACTTCTACTGATAACGCCCAGCTTCCTCATCCTCATACACATGGCGTAAGAAATAAGACTTCCGGATTTAAACACATTGTCAGCTTCATTATTTCCGACATGAACATACCAACTTCCTGAAAATTTGGGGAACATAAGGTTTTTTCACATCCGCTGGACATTTAACCTATAGTGGACAAGCCTTCCAAGTTCACTTGTTGGCAACAGATGCATCTTTGACTCTCAGCAAGATCTGGTAGCGCCACCATCATCCGAAACATTACTTTAAGACCACGAGAGATACTCAGCCACCGTGTCCATCTCATCTACCGCAGGATGTGACATTCCAACTGTCAAAAAACATGGAAGCCCCCAGTACAATACGGAAAAGGCAAGCACCATATGATCCAAATACTCAAGGGTCAACTAACCTCACTTTCAATCGCCCATAAAAGCAAAAATGAATGCTACCTCAGTGACCACACAAGATCACGCGATTTCCATGTCTTAAAGAAGCCTCATCGCTTGCCAAGCCAAATTCCTTCTGCACATTAACCCATTCAAGGTGACAGCTCTATTGGTTGAACAGAAGAAATACTTGCTGTTCGTTCTGTGGTAAATGATTTCAATCTTCTCAACAGAAGCCACGGATCAGATGAAGCACACCCCTCATTCATCTCAAGGGCAACAGGAAGAGAGGAGGATGCATTCATCTCTATGTGCATGATTCCCTGAAAAAGAAGAGGGTCTCAGGAAGCATGAGCAACAGCTAACAAAACTGCTGCACAAACTAAGTGCTTTAAGGTTCTTTCACCGAAAGAGTAAAACTTGAACAGCTTGGCTTAAATAATTACCTCAAAATTGGCTAAAAAATACTGAAACTGCTTTAATGTCTCCTTAATATGGGCAACAACGTTTTTGTCTGGTGAAGAAAGAGCAGCAGTGACCTCTTCCGGAGGATGACCTATTCCTCTCTGCACAAGCTAAATGCACACTACTAATAAGTTTCTCCGTGAAGATTTTGTAAGATTCTGCGGTAAAATGCAAACCGTACTCACATTATGATCTATTAAGATCTCAGATATGAGGCTACCATCATCGATATAGACCTGTAGTTCATATGTCGTCCTTTTCTTGTATTGAAATCGCTTTACACCGGTTAAGAAGCACTGCAGATGCCACATGCAGATGAGACACTAGAAATGCTATGATGTTTAAATATAAAAATACATTAAAAAAACAAAAAGAATAAAAAATAAAGTCTGTCATACTACCTCCCATTATAAAGAGAAAATGGCATTTCTGCGTATGGCATTCTAGATGTATTTAACCATTTATCTTAATAATAACCCTATTAAGAAAAAGTACTGTAATCGGTGTTAAATACTTAATATACAATTGACAGAAAAAGGCTATTTATCTTACGATTTCTTAGTATCAAGGAATGACTATGCGTGTGACAGTATGTGTGTGTGTGTACATTTATATGTAGTAGATCAAGAAGGAAGACAATTTATTAACTGAGAAATTGAGACACTATTTGCTTTAGGTAATTACTTTAACTACTCTTTCAGTACATATCAAATTAAGCTGTGAGCATACAGATCACATTACTTCCCTTGTGCTATAATTGAAATGAAAATTTTGGGATAAAGCCATGACTAGCAAGAGGAACACAAGCAATGGATTAAAGGGATTGATAATATTATTATGTTCCAGAGTGAAGCTAAAGATTTTTGAATGGAGGACTGGAATTGGTGCAAATATTTCTCTTTAATTGGCACCAAAAAATCCCTCTAGGCTAAGTAGAAGAGCTATTTATTCAACTGGGTGGCTAAAGAATTCAAGTTTAAGCACCCTTGTTTCGAGTAACCAATGGAAATGGCCAGCAGGTAATGTTTAGGACTCCATTAAAGCTAATTTACCTTACTCCTTACAGCCTATGCCAAGTAAAGTAAAAACTCTTACCTGGAAAACTAAGCCAAATAAGCCTCTCTACATCTGCAAAGGATACAAACTCCTTTCTGCCAGCTACAAAAAGCTGACATGGGCTGACTTGGAAAGAGACAACACTCTTGATTGGCTAAAATCTTTTGGAGTAGTAAACCATAATTCCTGCAATGAGTGTAGAGTGGAGGAGAAATCATGTGTATCATCTTTTTTTCAAATGTCCTTACTAGTAATTTTATGGGAGAGATTGAGGAGTGCCCTCAATTGACCGCTAGAAGTCAGATGTTGTTAAGCTTTACAAGGTTCTTTGGAAGGTCCACTCCTCCACTACAGAAATCCTGGAAAAGAGTTTTAGCTGCAGTTTCTACAACATATGGAGGGAAAGAAATGCAAGTGTTGGAGATCAAGACCAAAGTGTAGAAATTTCATTTAGATCTATAATTTTTGCCTGACTTTTGTGAATCTTAGAGTTGATTTGATCTAGATAGAAGGTTGAGCCTTGCACTGTTGTTTTGTGTCAGCACAACGAGGAGGAATTATAGTTGTGCTTTTGTTTAGGCCCACTAGTGGGCATCTTGTACAGTTTTTCCAATTAATGAAATTTACTGACCTTATTCCAAAATATATATATTTATATAAACATATACATTAATCAATTGAAAAAAGCAGGCCACTTATCTTACAGTTTCTCAGTATCAAAGAATGAATACACAGACATATATAGAAGGAAGACGTTTCATTGACTGAGAAATGAATGCCACTCCATTTTCGTTGGGTAATGACTATTACTACTCCTAGGACATATCACATTAAGTTGTGGGTGACTGAGCATACAGATCACAATACTTACTCTATGCTATAATTGAAATAGAATATTTGTGATAAATACATGAATAGCAAGAGGGGAGATCTGCTATTAGATGAAAAAGCACGTGTCAGGAAAAGGTCATGTTGAACAAAAGTAATTATATGTTAAAGAGAGATCCAATTACGAATAAAGGATTCTTTTAAAAAATTGATTATTGTATTTAGCCTTTGTCAAAATACAATACAAACTGTAGAGGTTATATACCTTGATTTTTCCTCGAACAGAAGACTCTTCCTCTTTCGTAGCAGCCCATTTTGCTGATAAACTAGCCAAGTATGTGAAGGGGACTTCTCGATCCCTAGAAAGTAGGAGCATATGCTCAGAGCCATCAACTATTTGAGCATCATCTATATCTGATAGAGCATCCAAGCAAGGGTCTTCTAAAGCATTTACTCTTTCCATGGTATCAGCAGCAACTTGCCTCTCTTCAGCTGCTGTAACTGTGTTATGCTCTGAATTAGACACCACAGCTGGCCTATTGATGGATGATCTTGAATCCACATGCATCTCCTCAAAATGTGCAACAATGCTCACAGGTGCATTGGACATTGCATCTGCTGTTCTCACAGGGACAGTATCAACATGCATGTCTTCCAAATCTGGGTTGAAGTTTGATGATGGTTGACACACCATGTTTTCCCTACCAGAAGGGACAGTGGAATTTGCTGAGCTCCTATGACCAGTATTTACAACAGCTGGAGTTGAAGAAATGCCTGAAAAGCAGAAGATGCATCAATGACCTCTGTTAGTAGCTTCTGCCAGCCCCTCATCAATCTATTAAGCCTTGGACACCGAATTGACATAATGGACATATCATAAATCCAAAGCATACTTCCAAGAATTAATGCCCAACAAGTGGGATCAAAGACAACAGGTTTTGCAAATCCCATGAAAATCCATTTCATTATCTAAACTTAACTATAAAAGGATTAGCCAACAGCTAAGCATTTGGAGAACAATTCAATGGACAGTCAAATTATAGTTATAGTTCCATGGAGTTAAATTTAGGCTACATATAAAGAGAAGACAAAGGAGGAGATCAGCCCCATGGAACCACCTGAAAGGTGATTTTCTAATTTTCTTTCTTTGCTGCATCCATTTGGTTTTGTCCATTAATCTATAAACTCCTGCAATGATTATTGTAAAACTCTTCTGTTGTTAAAGTAACATTGCTGTTGCCTTTCTCTCATGTGACATCACTGAATTAAATCTGGATAGAGTTATAAGGGTTGAACAACTAACATGAAGCAACGAAATACACTCGACTATTACAGTGCTCTTGCTTTTAAAACTGGATATCTATGGCATGGAGGAAAGCAACATAAAAAGTAAAGAATATAAATTGGGAATGTGACATTGATAAGAAGATTAACTAGATATTCAACCTATGAGAGTGAGCTAGTTTTGAACCAATAGAGACAAGGCTCTATAGCTGCACCCCAATAGAACATAGGGGATGGATGTAGGTAACCTCCTCACTTCACACAAAATGCTTTCTGAGTTAATTAAATGACAGATACCAAGATACAGTTTTCAATATTTAGAATGGGGAAAGAAGGAAACTAAAGAATGCATTTCAATGGAAAACTCCAAGAAGAACTTACCTACACTTTCTGTTTGTGGAAATGTGGCAGTTTCAATTGGAGAAACATCATTATGTGTTGTGTTGACACCATTTGGAGGCCACGCAGCAAGAGTTGCCCTAGTTACTACAGGAGGAACAGTACCTGACCTTGTTCTGCATGAAGATCCAGAGCACAATCATTGTTAAAGATGGTTTTAAGAAAGGCAAAGTAAATATTGCCAATTTGCTGTGCATCATCAACAAGGAGGGCACCATGAATATATCCTAGCAAATTGAAGAGTTTCAACCAAGTAAAAACAAAGAAAAAGAAATCTATCTGCCAAGTATTTTTCTCAAAATAACCATTCTGACAATGAAACTCTATAGTAAGTTATTCTCAACACTTTCTCAAAAGGGTAGGTGTAGACAAAGTTAAAGTGGTAATGTGACACTGCTATATGAGCTGAATGCAAAGATTTGCATGCCCTAGCAGTAAAAGTACCTTTTTCCCCTCGGAGGCTTATTTATTTCATTAACGAGACGTTGGCGTGCTGCTTCGAGTTCATCAACCACTCCTCCCAGAACATCCAGGGATTCAGGGACGAGCATCAGGAGGCCATGGCGAACATGTACATTGCAGACAACTACCTACGAGATGTAGTGATATTCAAAATATACAGCAGGTTCAGTAAGATCATGACCTAATGTGTACTGAAAAAGGAGATGTGTGTTAGAAAAAAAAAAGAAAGAAAGAAAAGAAAAAAGATGGAGCAGAACATGACTAAACCTTGAGACCTGCAGGAGCCAAGGGATCAAGATCTTTAATAGGTCTGTACTCCATTCCAAAAACACGTTGGAGGCCATCAGTTAAGGAGAGCTTGAGCCACCTCTTGTGGCCAGCAGAAGCAGGCTGGTACCTCCCCTTAAGAGGACAGCTTATATTTATGATCTCATCTACCTGCAAATCTGTTCTTCAGAATAACATTCTTACTGTAATATCACATTGTTTTTTAGTCATTAAATATATACATATTTCCATATTAATTTAAAGAACTAGGGGGCATTTGGTTCATAATTTTCTTACGCTATCGGTTTGGACAAAACATATTCTACCATATTTGGTTTTGCAATGTAGATTTGGTACTAGAAAGACTACTTCCATAGTACTCGACAGATAATAAAATATTTTATCAGTGAATCTGGCAGTATAAAATCTTAAATCCTAAAATTTCTTAACAGATATTCGGATTATCACTTCTTTTTAGTTACCACCGCCATTATTCTAAAATCGTCACCACCAGAACTGACACCGCCACGACTATCACCACACCACCACACCGTAAAAAGAAAAAGAGCACACCGAACAAGCACGAGTACGAGAGATTTGTGCTCTGTTTTGTTACCCCCTAATACAGTTATATACTGTTTGCATTGCTGTATTGTACTATAAACCAAATGCTATTAAGATTTAAATGAGAAGGAAGACCTGCAAGACGAAGGGACCTGGAAGAAAGGCAAGATGCATGGAATTCAGATTGGGAGGAAGGACGCCGGCATTAGCGGCTGATAAATTCATGTCGGAGAACAAGAACTGGTGGAAGCAAAGCTTGGACACGGCGGAGACATCGAGGGTTTGGAAACCCTGAATAGAGGACTGGAGTCGGGCGAGGCAATCCATAAGCCACTCTCTGCTTAATCGCAAACCCATGTTACGGAGATATTGGGCAACAGGATGTGGAGGATGAGAATCCACATCATCCTCGGGAGTAACGTTGTCGGCATTGGTATTATTATTGTTAGGGTTTGGCCTTGGAGGAGCTTGGGGTTGGATTTCTGTTTCGTTTTCCTCGTCGGAAGACGAAGGGTTTAGTCTGAGGCGTCTTCGGCGCATACTTCCGTGTTCGGATTAGAGTCTGATTGTGATATAGTTCAATTCACTTCATTCCCTCCTAGTACTGGCCGCAATGGCAGTTCCGAAAAAGAGAAGAAACGTGAAGCCCGCCAAAACTTTAATCCCAAAGAACCAATGATTTTGCACTACTCTTTTCTCTCAAACCACAAGGAACGGTTGGTTTTTCAATCCCTATGAAAAAGGCTTTTTAGCTCGAATTAAGTTTTTCATTTAAAAAAAAAAGAGCGAGATTGAATGGTTTGGTTCATAAATAAAACCATAAATAACTACTAAAAATGTGGTTTTTAAAATGAATGAAACCTTGAAAATAAAATCATACTAACTATAGTTGTTGTTAGTAAAATCCTAAAATAAACATCATACGTTACGTGGTTCCTGAATAGTACTAGATTAATAATAAGGATGCATGGCTAACAAGAAAAAATTAATAAGAATGCAACTACATATCCGTTTTAAGGTTCTCAATCCAATCGATTTGCTAAATCATTAGGAGTATGAAATACATAAGGAGATTAAAAACCGATCAATACTAAAGAATCTAAACCTTAACCAAATCTTTGAATTATATCAATACTTTAGTTAGAATATTTTAAGTTTATACAAAATAAAATTCTAACTTAATTAGTGTAACCTGAGTATCTTTATAACATAATAATAAATGTAAAATAGATATTAAACTTATAACCAAATAAAAAACTCTAGAATAAATCTACGAGTAATAATAAACTCATTTATAACTTAAAAACCCTAAATATAAAATTTTTTAATCCTAACAAATACTAAAGACAAGATTTCTTATCTTGAACAAATAACTCGGGATATAATTAAAAAGTAGCTTTACAGTTTAAAACCAATAAAATAGAACTCCCCTATAGAATTCATTGATTACAAAATAATAACTAAAAGATGAATTGTTAGTATTATAAATACACGATAAGAACGAAAACAGATCTATAACTGATAATCTAGACTTTAGAAAAATATTTGGATCACACCATTATTCTAGTTAGGAAATTCTGAACCTATGCGAACTAAAATCATAATTTGTCTTACTGGACCTAAAAAATCTTAATCGTGTAAATTTTGAACTCAAATCTATTTTCATAAACAACCTAGAAAATTTATAGAAACATTATATGAAATTATAGAGATAGAACTCTCAAATAACTGACATATTTGTACCTGTTTAACTTAATAAACTATCCTGAAACTAAGATAATAAACTAACTAAATAATATTAGATTATTAGTTGCTCAAAATTTAATGAGGAAAAGGATTTATTACAGTTGGAAATCCTCTAAATTGCTCCAGCCGATATCCTCAAAAAATTTGCCCAAACATGCACCAAACAAGGTCAACATGACTAAGGGATTAGCTAATGAAAATTTCCTAACAAAACAAATCAATAAATGAAGCCCAAATCATGAGCAATTCAATTAGAATTCGGTGAAGAGTTCTTCATCTTGGCCAAAATTTCTTACAAGTTGCTGCCTTGTACATATATACATGTAGTACTTAATGAACCATAAACCAAAACCCATAACTTATATCAAGATAACAGCCAATAAACCACTCAACCAACACCCAAATTCATTCCCCTTTAAACTTCTAAAACACACCAACATAATCCATAAACAAGCTTCCTTATAACAACACAAACAACCTTGGAAAAGGAAAAACAAGGTAAGTTAAATTCGTTTTCAAGTTAGTCATATGTCAAACACTAGCTTAAACAAGGTTATTGTTAACTTTAAGTTCAAATCCAGCTCTGAGGAGGAGTATAACATCTTCAAATCAGTCCATACAAGGTAAAATCTAACCCCAACACTCTCTCTATATAGTATGTTATATGTTGAAGCTAGAAACTAGGTTGTATGATGATTAAAAGAAGTAATATGTACTAATATATCACGTATGATACGTGTAAGGTGTAGAAAAACACTTAGGAGTAGTTTAAATGCAGGTATAATACACATATATTAAAAGAAAATTAAGTTTTGAACGAAGAACATTTGTAGAAGATGATGAACAGTGGCTAAGCCGGCTCTACGTCGGTGGTCTATGTCCTCAACGCTGGCTGTGTGCACAAATAGATTGGCAGCGTTGAGGTAGTGCACCATGGAAACAGAAGCTAATTTTTTTTTTTTTTTTTTTTTTACATAAAGTGAACGAATGCCGGCAAATTTGAATTCAACGCTGCTAGCGTTGTAGTTGGCGTACTTTGTACACTAGCAGCCTTCAAAGCCAGTGTACACTAGAGCTTTGAACTCAATGCCAGCAGTGTAGGATGCCAACGTACTTGTAAAACTTCCCTGAGGAAGAATCTATTCACGTAACATATTATATTTATATACGTATTATTATTATTATTATTATTATTATTATTATTATTATTATTATATTATTATATAAGTTTTTATAAATAATTAAATATAAATAAATTTAAAACTAACAAGCTTAAGAATTTATAAGTGGTATATTTTAACATCCATTTACACTTTATCTAATTAAAACAAAATGATTAGATTATGATAATTATTCAATAGTTATTTTATAAATAAAAATATATATAAGAATAGAAAATTAAAATAAGTTAAAATTACAAATAATGTAATTCCTAAAAATAACAGATAATAACTTGAAATAGAATCAAGAGAAACATGATGAAACTAAAAATTAGAAAATAAATATTAGTTACCATAAAGTGATCACACTAACAAACGATATAAAAATAACAACGATGATGATAATAAAATACTAAACTATTAAATACAAACTTTATAATTATTCGATGAAATAAAATTTAAGTTTAGTAAATACATAAAATATATTTAAGCTCTAGGAAATTACAAATATGTCAGGAAAAGGATTAGAGAAACTAAACAGTAAATGTCACTATGACAAACGCAAAAAATAACAAAAACCCACTATCAATACAGACACTAACTAAAGAGAAACTTAAATAAATTTAGAATAAAAAAATATCTTAAATAAAATATAAATGTCAATTAAGATCAAGATAAGCAAAATGAAAATAAATAATAAGTAGTAGATACCAACTATCTTAGGATAGACTTACTAAATAACTATATAAATAATAAAAGCTTAATTATTAAGATATGACTTAAAATATTATATAAGTCAAATTAGGTCATAAATGAGAAAACAAGACTAAAAATGGTACAAACCAATTTTAGGACCTATTACAAAATTGTAAATACTATAATGAACAATTGTTATTTTATTTCATAGGAGATATTGAGCCACGTTCTCAAACCCCAATTACCTTCCAAGAACATATCAAACAAGAAAGGCTCAGGTGAGGGATTTCTGATGATCTGCTATTTATTTGTGTTTGCTACTACTTGTTGTTATGATTGGTTGTATTGCTTGTCTGATGAATGAATGACTGATGTGAATGCTATCATCTGCATGATTGCCTGAATAAACAAACAAGTTTAATCACTTGACTAAACAAATCAAATATACTTGTCGTATGTGCTTGAAACCTCCTGTAGGTAATGTCTCGAATTTACAATCAAATGTATTTTTGAAATATATTTTCAAAAGACCATGACTTGGAAAATCTCAGGTTGCTCTTTTGTTTCTTAAACAAGTTTTTCCAAAAGAGTTTATGAAATATACGTGGCACATTTCCAAGTATTGTTTTGATAGTGGACATTGCCTGATTGGGGGTCCACTTGTCAAGAAGTGGCAGATGTTACCTGATTGGGGGTCTACTTACCTGATTCACCATGAATTGGTGATGGATAGTTTGATTTGCCATTAATTGGTAAAGGACATATTTAAATACTAATCAATATTAACTAGCATAAATAACGTCAACACGTTAGGAAATATTGCCTTTTACCGATGACATATAATCATTGGTTAATTCTGGATCGATGCAACCACCAGGAAATCTCGTTAAGAATAAAACGAGGTGTCCTATGTAAAATAAATGTGGGAGACAACTGATGCGTAGATAGCATAAATCTATATCATTTATGGCTCCAGACTGCCATAGATGTGTTGTTTGCATTCATCATGTATGCATTCATATCGCGTGTAGATAGATTTATACGAATGTTTAATTAATACTTGATAAATTACGTGACCGGTAGTAGCGAGGAATGAACTCACTGGGTTGTGGTTTCACTCACCCCCAACACTTTTTGTGCATGATTAATACTAGTTAAGATTGGACTAAGAATGTATGAAGAGAGCTTCTCAACAAACTTTATTGAAGTTAGAAATATAGGTTATGTTAAAATTAGTGTGCAAATTAGATAAATTGTGTAAACAATTGAGATTTGTATGTTGTAGTTTTGTAATCTCATTTTTCACTATTTGATAAGGGATACCGATTCTTTGCGATATTGGTTAGAAGTGGGAATTTGGATTTCATAATTGAATTCTAGTAATATTATTATATGAAAATATATCATTTAAATAATAGATATTAACAAATAGGTAGAGTCTTATACACTTTGACTTGCAAGACGGTTCTCATATTACGGGTATACATGTGGTATGATAATTTTAAATTAATCATATTAGGCCTCCTTTTGAGGCGTCACAGGTTGCATTTTTTAAGTACTATAAAGTAGTGGATCATCATTTGAGTCCATATGATCTAATCAAAACCCCACTTGATTGCATCGTTAATAATTAGGATCAAATGAAACTAAGAAAACTCATATCCGCATTATTAGTTACTTGATTTTTATCTAAGTTATTTAGATCAAATAATTTGCTCGGATAAACCGATAATTTTCTTAAAAATTATATGAAAAGGTAAGACATGCTAAAAGATGCGGTTTTGCCTTTTGGTATAATATTGCACTTTTTTGCTTTTTTTTAATCTTATGGGCTTCCTTTGGCCCATGAACATTAATCTTTCAAAGCCCAAACTCGTTTTCCGCCTCCGACTGTCTCCCTCGTCTCCCCTTTCTCTGCTGTGCTCTTCCAAGTTCCAGGATACACTATTCTAAACGAGCTTCGCATTTGAACATGGAGAATTAGGAGGGAGATAGAGAGAGGATGAGAGAGAGAGAGAGAGAGAGAGATAATGGTTACCAAATATCTTTGACCACTTGGCACCTAAATCAAATAGCAAAACATTACAGTTACTAAGCGTTAAAGCATAGGTGAAAAAGCCTCAGAACCGGTGGGGTTGGGGGAGACAGAAAAAGTCGTGGACTACTACTCCGAGGGCGTGATCGGTGAATGTCAATGGATACCGCATCGCAACATCACGATGCGGATCTCGACCTTTATACCATCCCTCTTCGTTCCAGTGAGTTTTCTGTCTTCACCATTCTTTTTAATTCAATTAATTCTTCAAGCTCTAATATGTACATACATTCACACATGTAAATGTAATTCAGTATTGTTATTATACAAATTGAAACAGGTTGGTTCCGTTGGGATGCGATCCACGACATAGAGAGGATAGCCCTGAAAGAATTCTTCGACGGCACCTCCATCTCGAGAACCCCTAGGATTTACAGAGAATACAGAGACTTCATCATCAACAAGTTCCGTGAAAACCCTTCCAAAACCCTAACTTTCACCCACCTCCGGAAGTCCCTCGTCGGCGACGTCTCTTTGCTCCACAAGGTCTTCCTTTTCTTAGACTACTGGGGTCTCATCAATTTTGGTGTCCCTAACGATGATGATGCCCACCAAACCCCGACCTCCTCCTCTAAACTCGTCTTGCAGACCGAGGAAGGCCCTCCCAGCGGCGTTCGTGTTGTTGCTATGCCCAATTCCTCTCGCCCTGTTTTAGTACCTCCCAGCAGTAGTACTAGCCGAGGTGGACCCGCACCTGCGCTGCCGGCACCAAGTGCAGGGTCTAAGCCTAGGCCCCCGCTGGCATCGTTTTCGGATGTTTTCGGTGATAGGATGAAGCATAGGCCCAAAGCTTCTGCTTGCAGGAGCTGTGGGGAGATTTGTGATTCTGGACACTATCAATGCTCAAAGGTTTGTTTAGTCATTAGTTATTTTTTTTATTTTTATTTTTCAAATTCATCAATGCAAACATACTTTTAAACGTAGTTTATAGTAATGAAACTGTACTTAAATGCAAAGGTTTTGCTGAAAACGTTATCCACATTTTGCTGATATATATATATATATATATATATATATATATAGTATAATAGAATATGTTGTTTGTGCTCAGGATGTGTATGGAGCTGATAGTAGTGGCTGACTGCGGCAATTAGTGTCTGCATTGAAAACAACTGAGTAGAATGATTTTCAATTTGTTGAATAAGAAACAACTTCAGAATCCCGATTTTTCTTTTACACTTGCATGTAAATTGTTAGCAATGTGTTTTCATATGACTTTTTACACAATCCAAGTAACTTTGCACAAGTAATCCTTATAAAGGTATCTGTATCAAACAAATCATTTACATCAAATATGTTAGTTATTTAGTGCTGTTAAGATATATATATATATATATGTATATTATATTTTTTTTCATTTTTAACACTAGACCCCTCTCTTTGCGAATGACATCACTATTCTTGTATCAGCACATCAATGTCTCTGGTGGAAATTTTGCAGCATGTGACTATTGCATGATTCTTTTATCTAGTGTCAATTTTCCTTTGTAGTTGAGTTTTGGAATGATAGTGTTGGACCTGTGCCTAACGTGCATTTGATTGTTCTCTGTAATTAAGTAGATTGCATATGTCTGTGCAAATCAGTAGAAATAATTGTTATCACCAATCATTGGTTGCAAGGCTCTGATTATGGCAAATGTTGGATAATATCTGGAAAATGTTTTCGGTAAAACAAATGTACCCTTTATTGCATCTTCACTACATACTTATTATTTGATCATATATTAATAAAACTTGATTGAAATATCTGTGAAATCACTTTTTCCCTTAGTTTCCTTTTTAGTAGCTACGGTCCAATGCAACTTTAATTTATTAGATTTAAATTTGCTAGTCTCATGATTATTTTATGAAGGGTGTTCCTCATTTTTCGGAAAGCTCAGTTTTCCAAAAGATTTATTAGGATGAATTGGACCATCCTAAAAGGTTGCTGCTATCAAAATAAGAATTACTGTTACTATGATCATACTCTCTGATTCCTTTTATCAGATTACAGTTGCACCTTGTTGTTAATTGGTATTACAACTGGCATTTCGCTTAACCTCACACCAAAATTTTTGCTTTTTGGCTTTCAGCAGGAGGAGTTTAAAATTTGTGTTAATTGCTATGAGAATGGAAAGTTTGGTGAGAATAAAACAGCAGATGATTTCAAACATGTTGATGATGGTTTGGGCCAGGTTAATGATGGAGCTGTGTGGACTGAAGCAGAGATTTTGCTTCTATTAGAATCTGTTTTGAAGCATGGGGATGATTGGGATTTGGTTGCCCAGAATGTCAAAACCAAGACTAGGGTAGAGTGTATCCTGAAGCTCATTGAACTGCCTTTTGGGGAGTTCATGATTGGTTCTGCTTATGCAAGCGGCAAACCGAGTGACCTAGTGAGTGAGGCAAATACAGTAGAGCAAGCACCATCATCACAAGAGGATTCGAAGATAGAGGATCCATGTGACAAGCAAGCAGATCTCACTGAGCAGAATCAGAATGGAGATATTGCTTATCAAGGTCCTTCTCCCAAAAGAAAGCGTGTTGCTGCCACTTCAGAAGGTTGTTCTCTGATGAAACAGGTACAATACTGCAATGTCATATCAAATGAAAAGAATTTAGTGGCTCATAGTTAGGTGAATTAATTATTGTTTATCTGTGTGCTAATTCATAAGCACTTGCAAATATCTCGCATAATTTGAACATTCAGCTAGAGAGTCAAAAGAGTTGGGAGTAGCTCTTGACTGTCTCCATTCTTTCCCTCGAAAGATAATAGACGAAAACTGAAGGAATGTTTGCCCACTGCAAGGTAGGATGAGATTTGAATGCTTTCAGTAACTCAATTAGAGTGTTGACTGTAGAAAAACTGTTACAAGACCAAAAAGGAACATGTAGCTGAATCTTTCTCTAGGGGTTGGATGTATAATAACATTTATAAGAACATGTGCTAGTGTGATTCCTCCTTTATATTACAAAAGTAACAATGATTCATAGATAGGATACACCATCTTACTAGCTTGTCCATCGTGAGCAACCTTTCCTGAACTGCCAGCCAAAGGATAAAAGAATGACGTGGATTGTTGGATATTTATTTGTATAAGATCTGTATTGGTAACTTATTGGTATCGGATCAATATCAGTTCAGTTTAGTTATTTTATGAGTAAAACTATCGGTTTTTCATTGGTATTAATAGTATCGACTCAGTTTGAAAATGAAACGAAACTATCCAAACATCTAAACCTAATATGATACTATGGTTCTTGACAAGGTCTAGCTTTCATAGTAATCCGTCCCTCAGACTAGCTTTAGGTTTGAAAACATTTGCAACCTGGCTTTGATCTGATCCTAAAAATCTCCAAATGGCCGGTCCCACAAACTTTTGCTAATGATGGAGAGTATGTGAGCTTCCTTAAACCAACCCAAATCGTAGATCATCCTTTTCCCCAGATAATCAATTAAGGGAACCCTAAGGTGCCATGCATCATACCACAATGAAATTTGTAGACCATTCCCTACATCCCATTTGAAGGGATTTTCACCAAGACCATAAGCTTAGTTAGAGGTCGTGATTACCCAAAGGTTTATGCCTTTGAACAACTCACACCCAACTAGGCCATAACGTGTCCTACACATCCATGGGTGTCATATGTGTTTAAGTTGGGCAATCTTATTTCAAAATGTTAGATTCAAAGCACATAGAGCCTCCTTCTGTTTTGAGTTTACAAACGTCATCTCATCCCGATCAACTCTGCCCTTCACCCTTTCTTCATCTGATCCATTCCATAGAAAATGCTTGGTTTTTGATGTCAAGTCCCTTAGGATGCTTTTGGAGAGAACAAAAATTGATGGCCTATACACTTGTAAGGAGGATAAAGTGCTCTCTTTGGGCTGTAACCGTCTAGCATAAGATAGGTACTTGGAACTCCAATGATTCTTGAGGCAGAGTGATTCACAAGCGTCAAACATAGGCTTCTAGATAATTTAGTTCATATCAAGGGACTCCCAAGTATTTGATTGGAAGAGAGCCAAGCTGAAAACCAAGGCTGCACACTGTATTGTTCTTCGCCACCTCACTTACTCCATTTACAAATACTCAAATTTTATAGCTGCTGCATTTAACTGTTGATTTGTAAATCTATATGGTCGCCTGAACTTTATGTGATGAATGCATAGGTAGCTTCTATCTCTGCTATGGTTGGCCAAAAAATTGCTGCTGCTGCTGCTGATTCCGCTGTTGCATCTATTTGTAACGAAACCTCATGTTCAAGTGAGATCTTTAATTCTCAAGGGGTTCCAGGAACTAATGGCTTACTAATCCCTTCGAGTGACAAAGCTGAGAGGTAAAGACAAGCTCAAGATACTCAATTCCTTGTTTTACCCTTGATAATTGTTTATGATAATTAGAGGCATTATTGTTTTTATTTTATATTTATCAGGGAAAATCAGGACCGAGATGTGGAAATGACAGATGAGCTTGCTTCCACAGGTTTTTTATAAACTTCTTATTGATCTTCAAGAATAGCCTATATATATAAGATTGGAAGGTTCTTTGCTGCTCATTGATTGATGGTCATATTTATCTCTGTTACTCTTGATAATTTGTCCCCACCAGGAATTGAGGAGATGCATGTGAAGAAAACTGTCTCACCTTTGCAAATTAGAGCTGCAACAGCAACAGCTCTTGGTGCAGCTGCTGCTCATGCCAAATTATTGGCTGATCAGGAAGACAGAGAAATTGAGCATTTGGTGGCAACTATAGTTGAAACGCAGGTGGGATGCATGTTCTCATGTTGATTAGATATTTGCAGAGTTTGGTAAAATGCTTGAAATGGTCTGATGGGAGGTAGTATGAGACCAGGAGCATTGATATTTTAAAGGCCATTCTCTTACATAAAATCTTAGGAGCAGCCTTTTTATTCCTATTATTAATTACTGCTATGCTATCTTATTATATACTTGGACTAGTTTATTCATTAGTCCCTGTTTGTGGTTCATGCAGATGAAGAAAGTCAACCACAAAATGAAGCATTTTGACAGTTTGGAAATGATAATGGAAAAGGAATATGCTGAACTGGATGCGCTAAAAGACTTCATCATATCCGAGCGCATCAAAATGTTGCAACGGACTGTAAAAGCTGGCATATCTAGGTGGAGAGATCATGCTTCTTTGAAATTGTAGATTGGGAAGGAATGATGTTGCTCAAATGATTGAAGAGATAAAGCTAAGTAGAAAGCTATAACAGATGAGACATAGGGGTTTAAATCTGATGCGGTATTCATGTAAAAATATTAGGTTATAAGAGAGTCTAATTTGGTTGGATTGTTTATGTTTGTGAAATTTAATTATATTTGCAGTGATATTCTGTAGTTGAATTATACGGTAGCCTATGTGAGAGCGAGAAACATAAAATGTGTATTCTATGAGGTGCCCCATTTGACCTTATAGGACAACCAATGTCATGAATTCCTTTAAACATTAAAATGAAATGATAACCAAAATTGACTTGGGGAGTTGGAAAAGGATAAGGTACGTCCAGGTCCTTCACATAGCACAAAAGATTTATACATCCCTAGAAATTACCAAAAATATAAAAATTGAAGTTTTTCCATCATTTCAATATTTATCAATATATTAACCTTAGCTATTCAACTGGATACTGCCAAAAGCAGGTGCATCATAGAGCATTCCAGGGAAGGTCGAAATTTGCTGCTGGTGGGATAGTAGTCTTGGGTGACTACTAATATTTATATGGTGGGAAAAAATTCATGAAATCAAAAAACTAAATTGAAATTGGAAAATCAATCTAAAAATATGGTTAACCAGTCTATCGGTTTTAATTTAGGATTATGATTTTTATTTTTTTTCGGTTTTTTGTTTCAATTTTGGTTTATAACATGAGAAATCGACAGTTAATGGTTGATCTTTAAAAAATCAATATTTCGAACATTTATGTTTAATTATTATGTTATTGTTTATGTTGTAATGTGAAAAAATAAGAAGAATATGAAGTTTTAATTTATGTAATGATTCTAATTTGTTGTTAGTTTTATAGTTATTTAACTTGTTGATTTGCAATTTTTAAATGTAATTGTGATATTTAACTTGTTAATTTACAATTTTTGAATGTAATTGTGAAAGAAAAGGGTTTAATTTTTTATGGATCAATTGAAAATATAGTTAATAGCAAATTTTGGTTAACCATTGTACTAAATGATTAAAAACCAAAAATAAAAAACAAAAGATATTAACCTAAAAAAATGATTAATCATTAAGATGGTTAACTATTAATAATGGACCAGTTTAGGTATATGATTTTAAAAACCGATTATTTCAGTTTGGTTCAAAAAATAGGATTATGGATTGGTTAACCAAGTCATGTCCATCCCTAGACATATAGGATGATGATGATGCATTTTCCATAGTAGGGTGGAGAGTGCGATCTGATCTAAATGAACTCAATCACAATTATTTAACACAAGATGTAGCGTGCAAATCTTTTGAAGGAAAAATACCTAAGTGCAAGTTATGTGACATCTATATCTAATGAAGGGTAATGCAATTGTCTAGGCCTATTTAGATCGTCTTTTTTTTTCATCCATATTCGTATATGTATTCAATTTGTATCTATATCTTATTTGGATTTAGTCTTTTTGATTAAAAGTATCTATTTTTTATTTGTATTTATTTCTTAATAAATTATTTTTTTGAAAATAATAAAAAAAAATATCACAATGACGAAAACCAATGAATTAAATAAGCACTTAATTATATGCCTTCAATAATGTTTTGCCAGGAATACGACTAATAAAATTACGTTGTATACTCTAAATAAGTGCCTTAGCCTTGTAATAATTCCACATCTTGAACCCGACAAAGAGAAAGGTGGACCTATCTCTTTCACTACTTCTTACACCTTCTACGAATTTTAGGTCTTTCTAGATTGTCAATTTTTTATCAGTATTGGTTCAATATTGATTAAGTATCGATTTGGTATCGATTCAGTATTGATTCTATTTGATCAATTTATGAGTAAAACTATTAATTTTTCATCGATATCATTTCAGTATTGGTTCAGTATCTGTTTAGCATCAAAACGACGATAAAATAATACCAAAACAACGAACCAAAAAGGCCCTAATGTGTATCAGAAAACATGAATGGCATGCAATTCCTAATACGTTGATAGTCAATAGAAGGTGTATATGGAAATAGATGCATCGCTTCTTGACCCAAATGAATAAATGTTGCGACGATTAAATAAATAAGAATTATAACAGATAAACTAACATTTCCATATATTAAGTATATGATAATATAAATAAATGCAAACGTAAATCATGAGCACTACTCACCCTGATTATTTACCTAACATATAATGAGTATTTCTAAGATTTCATATTAATTTTGTTTTTCAAGGCCCATCTCTAATTAGTCCTTACTCTACTTAATCCATAAGACAAATCTTGAGTGTCTTGTCATCTCCTTAGTTGTACCTAAATTTTGTAAATTGCATACTAAGGTCAACTACTCCATAAACAGGCCAAGCAAATAAAGTGCATCATTGGAGCAATTCTCTTTCTCTATTATTTTTCCATTTTCTTTCCCGCCCCCCCCCCCCCCCCCCCCCCCCCCCCCCTTTTTAGTTGGAAAATTCTTCTCCAATTGAAAGTGGTCTGACACCTATTGGTTTACAGATTTGTTTTGCTCACACTTTATTTATATGCTTTTTTAATTTTTGTTATTTTTATTATATCTAAATTTAAAGTTAAAGAATGAAGACAACTTTTGAATCTTTCTTCTAATTTTTATCAAAAAACACACATATAATGTTTTTGCAGTTATTTCTATACCGAACCGTTGACCATGGTACTAAATTTGTAATAATAACCCTAGATTTTGATCATATAATATCACAATCAATTTCAATTACTTTACATCTTTTCTTTTTGTCTTTATTGTGGTGTCTCAAATAAAATAAGGATATCTTGTATGTTGTTTATCACTTGGATTTTCATAATTGAGGCTTTTAACTCTTTTCATTATGTATGTATATGTCTTTTCAATTAATCTTTTTACATGGCTTCTTAGTTTTATCGTCCTATATGCTTATCCATACATTTACTTTGAGCTTATCCCAAGCACTTTCTAATGTCACACTTCATATACATGAATACATTGATTTTATTCGTTACTATAGTGGTATTTAGTAAAAGTATACTTAATTCATACAAATATGCATGCAGAATTAAAATGTACGAGTGACATCATCTGTACATACATGTTATTTTTATAAAATAAAAAATATAGCCTTAAAACACAAATTAAAAAGAAAATAATATGAACAACTAACTCATCACTCTTTCTTATTATCAATGGTCAAATAAGGATCATGCCCCCTATCCCCCCTCTTCTCGGTTTAGTCTAACCCAGCACTCATTTAGGTTGGTCTTTGAGCTTAGGGCTGACCTCCTTTGACCAACCTAGAGTCTAGTAAGAATGTTGATTCCTTCAACGTGGGAAACCTATTACTAACTACTGTGACTAGACAAACCTGGCCCAAGGTTACTTGGTACATTCCTCCTAATCACTCTGGGTTGGTACGGCAAAGTGTGAATTAATGAGCTCAACCTTTGTCCTTGTCACGCCCCGAAGGGTATCCTAAACGTGGCAGTCCGCTGTACACAATATTGAAGCCTAGGAATGACCGCCTCAGTCATGCGAAGGCTTCCATACTATGTACAAGGCATCTAACACATAGAGGAGACACATTGGAGAGATATATTTTATATTGATACAACTTGAGTAACAATGTAGAGGAAATACAATTCATTATACTTCATATACAAATCACTATACTTCAAATACAATTCATCAAAAGATTTCACTACGCTATCTATTACAAAACATTTCACAAAAACCAGCTAATATCTCCAAGCATTCTTACTTCCTGCTGAAATCTCGAAGTTATATTCGGCTCCAATCATCTCGGTCCCCTAGTAGCATTCTCCTGTCAACCTGTTTATTCAAACATCTATTGGGGTATAAGCTACACTAACTTAGTGAGAGTTCCCTTAATTTCGTACAATAACAAGCAAGTTATAATTCATCCATATGCTATGCATGAACAAACACATGAGAAAACAAGCATATGACTTTCCGGCAGCCATATGTGAATGGATTTACGCCCTCCATTCGGGGTTAGGATGGTCCATAAGACATGCAACCGTAATTTCAATCTTGAGTGGGGTGGTCCGTAAGTCATGCAACCACAATCCCAATCTCTTTTTCTTGTTATTTTATGTAGTCGATTCAAGTGCCTACACTACTACCGTTAACTTAAGTGATTTCGCATCCTTAATGTTAATATTGACCCACTCGCCATCCACTAATATACTTTTGTCCCACCAAAGGTATATTAGCCTATGCAATGTGACTCAATATGTGATATGCATGTACAGTTTATCCATATAATCATGGCATGTTAATTATGTAGGTTGAGAGCGATCATAAAGAATTTCAAACAATTTAAGTCTATGCTAACTCATACAATGATCTTACAACAAGTCCCGCCTCGATATACTTATCATTTGTTCAACCAAGATTATATCACAATTTATTTCAATTTTATCTTTTCCTAATTCTAATGCAACTAGCTACAAGCACAAGCAAGGTAACGAAATAAGAGGAAAACTCACTCGGCCATTGGATCACTGGTCTCTTAGTAAAAGTAATCTGGTGGTAAGGAATCATCAATTTCGGGGTCACCTAAAAAGGAAGAAATACCAAAATAAGTATTTCATCACTTAACTAATCCAAACTATCTTATACAAACTATCAAATTCGTAATTCTCGTCCTACGTGGGAATTCTAACTTAAAAAGGCTATAACTTGGTCGTTTTAACTCGGAATTTAGCAAATTATATATCGATCTCTATCTACTTCGAAAGATCTATCTAATTCTAATATTATTTTCAAGTTTTGAAAACTTTGAAGTTTCGAAAAAGTCTGATCAGATCAGAATAGTAGTGAAATTCGATTCCGAAAAGTAGTTTTGTGAATGTTTGTAATGTTTCTACTCCAAAGCAAGTATAATGCAATATGAACAAGTTACTACCATAAATGTATGTCATGAGATATATATATATATATATATATATACATATATACATGTTCTTGATGATATTGAACAAAAGGAATTTTTAGAAAACTTTTTCTTTATAAGACTTTGTGAAAAATTAACTTAGAAATGTTAGTTTTGTATTCTTGATAATCCATACTTGTTTTTAGAAAAATTCCTTAATAAAGTCTACTTATTCTTGTTAAAATTAAGTCTTCATTATGTATATTTTCTAAGGCATTTGTTTTTCAATAAAAACTCCCATTTTATACTTTGTAAACATGTTTTTAAATTGGTTCAACCCAAAATCCGAATTTTGTATAAATTGTTTTTGTGGTGATTCCTTTAAGTAAAAATCATTTGATACTTAGAAAATTAAGGCTCAACCATACCTAGCCACTAAGGACTTCATTTCTTTAATAAAACTTCTAATTTGAGTTTGAAAAATATGGGTTTTCATGCCATTACTTCATTATTACGAATTTCTTAAAACGACAACAACTCAAACTTTCCTATTTTATTTCTACTCCTTGTTCTATATGTTGTCTTAGCAAATCCCTTCTTAATTTATAAAAATCATTACTTGATGATACCCATGACCTAAACTCTTCATTTTTCATATAAAACACAAGTTTTGGAGTTGATAAATGGGTTTTTAAGGTATGGTTTTGAAACCATCCGAGTTTACAAAATTTGGATAAAACTCAAATTTCATATTTTGTAATCTCTTCCTATTTTTGAGAATCTCTACTAGTAGATCTATCATTTACTCATCAAAAACATCTCCTATTTATATCTAGTCCATAAGCCTTCCATTTTCTAAACAAAACTTTCATTTTGGTATTGAAAAATGGGTTTTCAAAATTGGTCTTGGTTGAGATCCGAATTTACCAATTTTATTTTTGAACATATCTTTTGATAAAATCCATCTAAACTTATGAAAAATCATTCTTTACATATCCTATACATATCCTATCTTAAGAGCCTTTCATGTCTTGAATAAAATCTTCATTTTTGAGTTGCAAAACATGTTTTTAAACTAGGCCTTGGCCTAAATCCGAAAATAAGATTTTTATTTTGAAAATAACTTTTGAAAATCACCTTTGATTCTTGTAAAAAGAAGTCTTGATGATATACATCCACTAAACCTTCATTTTCTCAACTAAAACTTCCATTTTGAGACTTGGAAAGTGGTTTTTAAATATAGGTTTTGTCAAGATACGAATTTTACTATTTTTATTCAAGTTCAAATCTAAGATCTACACATAATATGAACATGAATATAAAAGAAATGCATGGTAGTAGACTATAAACTCATAGATCTAAACTTTACTCCTCAAAATCATTCATTGATTATATCTATTCCTTAAGCCCTTAATTTTAAATGAAAAATACACATTTTGAAGTTGAAAAATAGCTTTCCTAAATATGGTTCTATTTTTATCCGAATTTCCAAAAATGATTTTTGTTGAAACTAAAATAGATCTTGAGCTTTCTAAAACTTTTCTACTATCATTAAGCTATTAGAAGTTATTTAAGAAAATAAATCAAAAGTCTAATGCATTTATGAACCTAAAACACTAGATCTAGTTTACTATACTAGTTATAAATGTATGAACACTAAAATAGTTATGTGAATGATGAATATATGCATAAATCATTAGCAATAAAAAAAATAATAACTCAAATAACAAGATCTAAAGCATAAACAAAAAATCAAAGCTACAAAAAGTTAGATCTACAAAATATAACTACTTTTAGCAAGAAAATAATAATAATACAAGAGAGTACTCATGGATAAGAGGAGTGTTTCATTTTGGCATCATCATCTTTAGCTTTTAAGCTTATGAAAAGTCATTTAATGCATGAAACTCTCACTATACTTTACTTATATCACTTATGAAAGCTTTGGACAAGAGTTTTATCTAAGAATCTTAAAGAAATATGTATGGAAGCTCAAAGAAGGAATGGGGGCAGCAAGATTTTCTTGTGAGAACAAGAGAAAATGAAGAAAGAAAGAGAGGAAAAAGAGAGGAAAAGTGTAAAGAATGGTTAAGGTTTGAAGGTATAAATGAGAGAGAGAGAGATGGTATGAGTTGAATTGTTATTTTGCTTAAGAAACTCTATAGCTTAAGAACTAAATCTTAAATATCTAGTATGAGTTGCCAATGATTCACATGATAAATTTGAGGTAAGACAATACCTGGATCATTTGTTCTTATTGAATCTTGCTTGTTTGTTATTGGATCTGTATTAATATTGTTCAAAGTAAATTAGATAAAATAGTAATCATCAAAATTGTCGGTTACATAGTAGAGAAACGGTAATACTAGTACTTGATATCCAGATCCTAGAGGACGAAACCCGTATTAATTCTATTTTACAATTGACAGGTACACTGCCTATTGCTTTTATAGTGAATTAAGAACGGGCCTTTATAAAATTAAAATATACGCTTGAAGGCAATTATCAAGCACTTTGGTTTTTCATTTTTTTAAATTCTGCTTTGTTTTGATCATAAAAAGCACAAGGAAAAATTATCAAGTTACCATCATCATTTGGTCCTTTATCAAAGATTACACAGCTCTCAAAATGACTAAATTTGAAAAAAAGTACATATCATTTAAGCTTTTACAAGGAAATTGAGTAACCTCACTAGAGACCTTAAGCTAATTCCAGCTCTAAAATTCTATTAATAATAAGTAAAACTACTCTATGGATATATGCAAAGTGATTAAAACAAAGCAAAGATAACCTAATCTTACGATGATTCTTATAAACTGCTCTTTTGAGTTAATTGGTGATTTCATTACAGATTTTCGAAAAAATTTTGGTCAAATTACCATTTCATTAATTTCCTATTATTAAGTGTGAGAAAAAATGATCAATCAATGAATGTGTATTCTATTCTATATAGATCTCAGATTCATAATTAATCATCTCAATTAAATCTTGCTAAGTCCCTTCCCCTACACTCAAATTAAACATTGTCCCCAATGTTTAAAAAGGGATCATGAAAAACAAGATAGAGGAAATTAAACAGTTCAAGTTAAAGCAAGAATTAGAAGTTTATAAGTTATTAGAAAATCTTCTCTATTAAGAAGCTCGAGGGGATGATTTCTATTGCGTGCTATTGCCTTATGTAATTCTATCTAAAACAGATCATGAGCAAACATTAGTGAAAAAAAAAAAAGGCTCAATTAGAGCCTTGATGGAATTATGGATAGAAAATTGATTTTATTTTATACAGGATTTTTATCTGCCAAAAAGAATAAAGAATATATATTTACAATAAATAAATAAAGACTATTATTTCTTCTTTCTGGAGGATTTCTTGGGTTTTTTCTGTTTCTTTCCTTTTGAGGCTCTTTTCTCCTCCTCTTCCCATTGTTTTTAAGAGCTTGAGTGAGCTCTTCATCTTTCTTTTGTTGTTTAGTTTGCGCAAATGTTTTCCTATACTTCTGATGCATTCCTGTTCTTCTCATTCTTTTCTAAAAATTGCTCTTTTTCTTTTTCTTCCTCAGTTTTGTTGGTGGTTTTATTGGTTTCCCCTCTGCTATCATTTATCATTCTTCCTCTAGCCATCAAGCATACTTTCTTTATAGAGATTGACTTTCATAAAACCCTCACACATCATCTACAATAAAAGTTTCTCCATTGCAAGTGTTTCTGTAGCAAGTTTAGTGAAGACAGTTGGTAACAAATCATCCAATAGAGTTTTGCTGCGAGTCTAAACCAGTCGTTTGCAACTATTTGAACAACTATTGTTTTTATCTCCTGAATGATATCTTCTTCTTCATTTTTCATCTTCCGAAGTCTTCATAATAAGCTTGTTAATGGCTTCGAGGATTTCTTCATCATTAGAAATGTCTACCCATTAAGAACTTCACTGGAGGGCATAAGAAATCCAATTATAGCATAAAAGACTTCATCGAAGGGCTTTCTGAAAGAGATGTTTCCTACTATTTTAGGAGCTCCTTCCACAACAATTTCATGAACTTGCTTGCAAAGTAGATCAAGGATTGCCTTATCGGCCTCTTGATTTTCTATTTCTTCCATCATTACAGCAAATTCAACTTCCTACTCATAGTATTCGTAATTTGGAAGTGAATTAAGATTAGGAATACTTTTCTTTTCTTCTATTGATTTAGTAGCTTTAGTAGGAGTGACTCCTTCCTCTACTGCTAATTGTTGTTCATATTCTTGTGGTGTCCCATCTTGTTCTTCTACAGCAATAATTTCTCTAATTCCCGCATCTTGAGCAATCTGCTAGATTAATTTGCTTAAGAGGGTTAGGTTGTAGTCTTCGTCTGATGGGGACTATTCTAGTGTTTGTTCCTCTTGCTTTTTAGATTCTACCATTTATCCTTGAACTTGTTGAGGATTAGTATCTTCCTCTGGTTCATTGGGCAGAATCATCCTCCTCCTTTTTGTTATAGCTTTTTAAGGCTTCTTTTTAAGGTTTTGGGGAAAGTAGGCTCCAAAAAAGGAGATTATGGGAAGGAATTGGTTGTGCATCTGTGTTTATTAGCTCATAATTAGCTTCATTGCCATCACTAATGTGGTGAGTAGGTGACTCAGGCAATTGTTCTGGTTCTTGATGGATTTGTGGTAGGTAATGTGTATGTAAGAGAGGTGGTATGTGGGCTAGTGAAGGTGGTGGTGGTGGTGGTGGTTGAATTGGGGAAGGGGGTCTGGATAACGAAGGTGGTCTGGCATCATTGCCATTATTACAATCATTGTTTTTAACTTCAAGTTGTGATGGTGTTTTGGACCTTGCAGGGGTTGGAGGAGGATAACATTGATTGAGTAGGTCCACAATCTGGAGCATAGTGCTCTTCATGTCGCCCATTTCCTCCATGGTTTCCTTCATAAAGGCTGTTAATCTTCCCTTTATGTCTTTCACCTTATCCTCAAGCTTACTAAGGTGAGCTTCTTGTACATGATCTCCTTGTATGTGAGTTTGTGGAACTCTTTGTGTAAGAAACTCAAGCATGGGTAGAATAGGCACATCATGGTGCCCTATTGTTGGCTCCTCTCTTGTTGCTGGTGCAGCAATAGGTGGCTATGGAGAGATTAGAGCAGGGTTGTGGCCTGTCACTTCTTCATTTCCCACCACTGGTTTGGCAGTGGGTTGAGCATGTGCTTCAAGTAGCCCTCAATCTCTAAAGGATCTTCTATTCAATTCTTTTTAGCTACAGATTACATCAGCTGGGCTTTGTTCTGGCCAAAGCTCCAAATTCTTCAAGATCCTTGCTATCAAGCCTCCCAAAAAGATACCCTTGCATTGTAAACTGGCTTGATATTTGATCTTCCATTCCACTAAAATCCAACATTAATTTGCATTCCTCTCATCATGCTAACTAAGGGTGCAGCTTTACTTCTACTATTGTGGATGCTCCTTTTGCCTTGAAGAAAATACTTCTGATAAGAAGATAGTGGAGTATCCTAGTGCTTGTACTCTTGAATTTGGACCCAGTGGTCCTCAAAGGAGAAAATACACCCTTTATTTCTTCAGCCACAAACTACCTACATTCATTTTCAGATACTTCCATTGGCAGTTCTTTGAATTGTGGCTCGTAAACAAACTCTTCATCCTCATATAAACCCCTAGCAGCAATGAACTGCCTCATTGATACTTTCCTGTATGCCCTAAATGCATAAAACCGGACCACAACATCTACATTTGTTTCCTTACTCCTAATCTTAAAACTGGCCATAAAAGTCATCATCACTTCTCTATAAACTTCTTCCCTTATCTCGAAAACTCTCTGCCAATTAGAGTCTTCAAAATACTTCTTAAAACTTTCATCCATCCCATAACTTCTTAGCAATTTCTAGTTCTACACAGAATTTTCTACAATCTTTTTATGTCCTAAACACAAGCCATATTTCTTCCCATCTTCAGCAGTTAAACCATCAAGAGTATCAAATGAAGGACTTACTTATTTGGATGGCCTAGACTCATGTCTAGCCTTTTTGGATTATTTTTGGGGCTGGGGTTGTGTTCTTTTGGGTGCCATTTTTTGCAAAAGAATGAAATAAATGTAAGTATCGATATACATAAGGCTCTAAAATAAACATGATTTTTGCCCTAATTTCTACAAAACATATCCTTAGGGTGAAAACCTTTCTTTTTACAATATTCTTGTTATAAATTTATCACATTGTTGTTTTGGTTGTGCCTTCACTGTTTTAATGATTAATCAAAGGATATTACAATTCAGAACAGAGTCTTGCAAAAATTACAAACAATGGGTCAAAATGATTTTTACCCAGAAAACTATGAGATCTCTAAAGCAAGAAGAAAGAAAATTCTTTCGCTCCACAAATTCTCTTTCTATACTACATTAATACTATTCTATTGTATGTATACTACACACCTATAGTGTGCCTTTGCTCATTTATTTATAAGCTCAAGGCATGGAAATCATGAAGATTTTATTGCTGACGTGACAGATTTTGTATAACAAAAAACAAATTCTTTATCCATGCGCACGTCTAAATCGCTATACAAACAATCGCTCGTTGAGGAGTAAATCGAGTGTCAAGAACTAAATCAAGGATAAGGCTCGACTTGAGAAAGTAAACGCAGCGTTTCTATCCATCCTTCCATCGAGGGCAAATATTGGGGCGACATTGAGGCGCAACAGGAGCTTTCTTCAAGTTTGAACTCGATCTCCTCAGAATAAATGTCGAGGATCATGTCAAGGGCTAAATTTGAGGCACAACAGACCATTTTTTACTTGTTTTGCCTTGCATTTTGGCCTCGGTTAATGTTATTCAGGGCGCGATAGATTTGTTCCTTACTTTTACTGCTAATTTTGCTCCAAATCTGTTTAAAAATACTTTGATTCTTCTTCTTTTGATCCAAGGAGCTGAAAAACCAACATTTTATCATTAAAATTACCAAATTCATAGGAATTTAACTAAAAGCTTATCAAAATAGGCTCGAATTCCTATGACAAGAATAGAATAAAATTAACTTATCATTTGTCGTTAAGTTTTAGGATATTTCTATTTTTGGTAGATTTTATGCTTCTATTTTGGCAGCTTTGAGATTGCTTATATTTGTATGTCTTAGGGAAAATGAGGCAAGAGACATTAGCTATCATATCAGAAGTATAGAATTGAGTTGTCTTGCTTTTCTTTTCCCAAATTCTAGAATTTTTTTGTCATTTTCAAATTTAGATGTCAATTATCCAGGTACTCATAGAATCAATTCATAATTGAAGATTGCATTCCAGGTATTCTAAGATTCAACCAACTATGATATTAAACTCTAATTAATTGCTCTATCAAATGTCAGTAGTAGCCATGGGATTTTCCAAGAAATCTAAAGTAGCATGTTATTGTACAAGGTTGCCACTCAAAGAGGATGAGGGAGAAGGAAAGGGAAGATGTTTTTAATGTCCTAAGCTAGTAGAAAAAGAGATTACGTAAGATGTTGGTGCTTTTCATAGTAGCATCGGATATTTTGGCTCCTTCGGCTTTAGCAATTTCATTGGACATAGCTTATAGTTTGGGCGGGCAAGTCATTGATCTGCATCACCATAGGGTAAAACTGGAAACCGTTATCACTACAAAATACAAGATATCTTCCACCTCATAATTATCTTGACTGGGAAAAATGTCCTAGCAGCAATCTCTTAAGGGTTAGTTTTTGACCGAGGATTTTGCTGGCATCATAACTGGCCTACCAATATGCTTCTTCAGCCAAACCTTTAAAAATTTACTAAATTTGTTATAAATAGGAACGAAAATTCACTCGATTGCATTATTAAAGCGTTTTTTTCATATTTCTTTCTTTGTAAAATTCATAAAAGATTCATGTGATAAACCTTTTTTTGATATTAAACCCTTATCAACATGAAAATAGAAAAATAAGATGAATTTTGAATATCCATTTTAGTGTCTTTGGTTAAATTATGTTATGGGCACTAAATTACATTTACAGCAGAGAGGAAAAAAAAAATTTACACGGAACTGCATTTAAAATTTTAAATTTCTCTCACAACAAAGATGAAGACAAAATAGATACACACATAGCATGTCATAAGTCAAGAGCCGAAAAGTTTACTTCATATATAAATTTTCTCGGGAACTAAACAGGAAAAAAAAAAACACAATTGAAGACATAAACATTAACCATAAAGTGTTTTCAAAGAAACCCTACATGTACAAAGATAAACTATACAATGTTATTCTATGTAATTAATTACTCTTAGAATATAAACAACATTTCTGTAAAATATAAAGATTCAGGTATATACTTATATAACAATAATTCTTCTAAAATAAAATAACAAATCATTTCAAAATAAAATAGCATAAAGTGTTCTTTAATATATATTATCGAAAAGTTGTCTACAAATAATATTTTTAAATAAAGTGATTGCAAAATAAAAAACAAGTATTAGTAATTAGTTATTATGCATTAACATTATTTTATAATATTAAATATGTTAGATACAAGAAGGTACAGTTTCTAAAGTAGATATAGGGTACAAAGTCCTCATACCTAGATTCTATCATGTGCGGTAGGTCCTATATCTATACCTTATCTGGATCATTTCTAGTCAAGTATGATATGCATGGATACCTTGTACAATAAGGTTATCTACTTACCCTACTTATAATCATAACTACTGTGATACAACCATATTTCTTCTATATTTATGTGATTAAAATTATATAACTTATCGTAACTATTATTGGTTGAATATATTTATACATGTACACATATAATATCATAATTATAGTTGTGAGTATACTTATAAACTTACTATACAATTACAACTTTATTATTATAAATTAATACTTATAGCCATAGCCACGTACCTACATTTATGTGATTACAGCTACATAAGTTCTTGTAACTACCATTTTTTGAACATATTTGTACACATGCATTATAACATTATAATTATAGTTATGTGACTACACTTATATAATTTCAATATTATACTCACATAACTATACAATTACAATTGTATTATTATGAATGTATACTAATAATCGTAATTATTATAATATAGTCACACACCTATATTTATGTTATTACAATTACATGACTTTCTGTACCACTGCTGTTTGAACATATTTGTACATATGCGCATATAACATCACGATTATCGTTATGTCAGTGTACTTATATAATTACGTTATAATAAATACATCAACATAGTTTTGGTTAAAATATGCTTATATAATTAAGATAGCATAATTCTAACACCACATGATAATATTATATGATTAGCGCTATGATATGCTTATAATATTATTATGATATCATAATTTTAAATTATATTTGTGAGATTATTCTTATACAAGAATATTATAATAATATTGTAACGATAGTTATCTGAAACAATAAGATTGTGACATTCTAATTTTAGTGGGATATCTTGGAAATACAAAATATTTTCCACCTCATAATTATCTTGATTGGAAAAGATCTCCTAGGAGCAATCTCTCAGGGGTTGCTTTTTGACCGAGGATATTGCTGATATCATAACTTTCCCACAAATATGGTTCTTCAGCCAAATCTTTAAAAAAATTTACTAAATTTGTTATAAATAGGACCTATAATTCATCCGATAGCATCATTATAAGCATTTTTCTCATATTTCTTTCTTTCTGAAATTCATATAAGATTCCTGTTTTAACCCCCCTTTTTTTCTATTAAACACTTATCAACACGATAATCAGAAAATTAAGATGCATTTTGAATATCCATTTTAGTGCCTTGGTTAAATCACATTTCGGGCACTAAATTACATTTATGAGTGCAATACATGTCTAAGATTTTTATGAAAAAATATTACCAATATGCAACTCCAATGAAATTAATTACTAATATATTATAGTAAAATCGCATTTAAGAAACAGGATATGATAATTTACTCATAAATTGCGAGAATAAAACATAATATGATGTTTATATACCATTGCTATATTGCGATTAGTAATCATGTTCTAGGAGTCAATCAAATATTGTGATTAGCAACCGCGATATCAATTTTTTTATTTGCATGTAAATCCCGTTTTATAAACACGATATTCATATAAATATCGCGACTACAACACGTGATATATGGTACATCGTATAATGTTTGTATATTTTGATTTATACACACATTTTAATAACTGTATATTAGTAATTATTTTTATTTTGACCTAAAATAAGTAATTAATTCCAATTGGAGTTATAAACATTAAATTATTTCTTACATTTACGGTTGGATCACTTCGAATGATGGGCATTTGGGAGTAATGCTTCAAAGGTGTACCAGGTAACTTGAATCCAATAAATCCTTGCTTTTTATCCTAATTTAATACGCTAGCTTAAATTTGTTGGTTTAAAATCTGTTTTTATATGTAATTCTTTAATTTCAACGTCAATAACATAACATGGCAAATTATGATTGCATTTGTAAAGACAATATGTTATTTGCCTCAGCCGTCAATACCAGAAAATATGAAGAAAAGGAGATGGGGATGGAGTGGCATTCCTTATTAAGACATGAGCGCATCTTTGTTGTCTTTGCCGCAAGAAGTTACATGGCTATAGAAAGCTCATACTTAACCTGGCATTTTCCTTTTTTTTATTGAGAAGGATCTACCAACTAAAAGAAAAAGGTTCAATCCTGTGTTGCGAGATAAGCTTGAAGAAACAGATAATGCTCTATATTTAGTATAAAGTAAATATTGAATTTGTTGTTATTGCCTTTGGTGCAAATTTAAAAAGAAGTTATGAGTTTTATTTTTAGCATAACCAAACATTATGCTTACGCTTATTGTAAAAGTGTGTAATTTTATAATAAAAAGTTTGTATATGCATTTAATATTACACCTCTCTCTTTATTCTTCCTTCTTTGTGTATGTAAGTTGAATTTGCATCCATCCGCTTCCAACAAAGTGGCATCAAAGCCATGAAAATAAGAAAAGACTTCAAAAGGAGCATCTTTATCCTTTCAATATCCTCAACTCAGTAAGAGTAATTATGAGAATTGGTCTATTAGAATGAAGGCCGTACTTAGCTCTCAAGGAGTATGGGATATCGTAGAAAAAGGCTACAAAGTTCCTCTAGATGAGGCATCATTATCACCGGCTAAGAAAGAGGCTTTACAAATGCAAAAAAAAGAAAGACCAGTGTGCTCGCACAATCATTCATCAAGGATTAGATGATGACATGTTTGAAAAAATCGCTAATTACATAACCTTTAAAAGGCACGGGAGACTCTTCAAAACTCTGTTATGGGAGTAGATGAAGTAAAGAAAGTTTGTCTTCAAACTCTAAGGGTTGAGTTTGAATCACTCATAATGAAAGAGAGTGAAAATATATAACAAATTACACCACTAGAGTGCTGCAGTGGCAAATCAAATGAAAAGGCTTGGAGAAGTCATTCCAAATGTTCGTGTGATAGAGAAGATTTTACATTCTCTCAACACAAAATTTAATCATGTAGCAATTGCTATTGAAGAGTCTAAGGATTTGGATACCATGTTAATCGATGAATTGATTAGATCTTTGCAAGCCCATGAAGCAAGAATGAATCGTGGGAAGGAAGAACAAGATGGATAAGCATTGTTGACAAAAATATACACCAAACCAAAATTGAAAAGAGCACATGGTATCTTGATAATGGAGCAAGTAATCATATGATCGGTGATAGAACCAAGTTTGCAAAGCTTGACAATAAAGTAACTGGCAATGTACGGTTTGGAGATGATATGAAAGTGGAAATCAAAAGCAAAGAAACTATCATATTTGAAACAAAACATGGAGGTCATAAACTTGTTCAAAATAGTATCCTTCTTGCAAAGGTCAATATGACAAAAAATCAAATGTTTAAACTAGATATACAAACAATTGAACTAATGTGCTTGAAAAGTTGATAGAAGATTCATCATGGATTTGGCACATGAGATTTGGTCACTTGAATTTCGATAGTTTAAAAGCTTTGGGAGAAAAGAAACTGGTGAAGGGAATACCAATAATTAACCATTCAAACCAACTTTGTGAAGCTTGTTTACTTAGAAAACATCCAAGAAAGAGCTTCCTAAAACAATCTATTTCAAAAGCGACTAAACCACTTCAATTAATTCATGCAGATGTGTGTGCGCCAATTAATCCTCCATCATTGGGTAAAAGTTCTTTTTTTGTATTATTCATTGATGATTTCTTAAAAAATAAATCTGAGGCTTTTGATTCCTTTAAAAAATTCAAGGTAGCCATTACAAACAAAAGTGACTATAAGATAAAAGCCCTAAGAATAGATAGGGAATGAGAGTTTACATCCAATGAGTTTAAAGCTTTTTGTGAGCTACATGAGATTCATTGACTTTTAATAGTTCTAGGTTCACCTTAACAAAATGGAGTTGCAAAAATGAAGAATTGTACAATCTTAAATATGGCAAGGGTTATGTTGAAGAGTAAGAATATCCCCAAAAAATTTTTAATTGAGGCAGTTGCTTATAATGTTTATCTTTCAAATCGATGTCTAACTAAGAGTTTGAAAGATGTGATTCCCTAAGAGGCGTGGAGCATGTTTCCCACTTATGAAATTTTGGTTCAACCACATATATGCATGTTCTGAAAAAAGGACAGATCTAAACTTGATGATAGAAGTGAAAATTTTGTTTTCATTGGCTATGATGAAAATTCAAAAGGATATAGACTTCATAATCCACAAAATGGAAAATTTGTAACTAGTGGAGATGTTGAATTTGATGAAGGAAAATTGTGTGATTAGAGTTCACAAAAGGAAGGTTCGTATGATTTCTCACCTTATTTTGAAGACAAAGAGCCAAACATTAACCAAGGAATTGATGTTACTCCTCATCTCCTTGTCAACACCATTGTCATTAACCTCTTCACCTTCATCAAGCTCGACTAACGGACCAAGGAGACTTCGGCGTCTTATAGATATTTATAATGAAATCGAAAGGCTTGATGATCTTAATTTACTATGTTTCTTAGCTGATGTTGAATCCTTGAAATTTGAAGAAGCAAGTAAAGATGAAAAGTGGATTGAAGCAATGAATGAAGAGATCCATTCAATAAAGAAGAATGACACATGGGAACTTGTTTCACTTCCAAGAGGATATAAGCTTGTTGGAGTGAAATGGCTATACAAAGCTAAGAGAAATGCCAAAGGAGAAATAGAGAGATACAAGGCCAAACTTGTCACTAAATGATATACACAAAAACAAGAGATTGACTATGAAGAGGTTTTTGCTCCTGTGGCATGTATAGAGACTATTAGACTATTAAATTCACTTACTGCTTAGAGTCATTGAAAATTTCATCAACTTGATGTAAAGTCTACCTTTCTAAATGGCTATCTTAAGGAAGAAGTATACATTGAAAAGCCCCCTGGATATGTTGTTAAAGGAAGCGAAGATAAATTATTAAAGCTTAAAAAAGATTTATATGGATTAAAACAAGCACCAAGAGCTTAGAATAGTAGGATTTGTAAATTCTCCTAAGGAAATGGTTTTAAAAGATGCAGCATGAGTATGCTCTTTATGTGAAAAAAGAAAGAGGAGATTTCTTATTTGTTTGTATGTATGTGGATGATCATACCTTCACAGGTAATAATCCAAAGATGTTCCAATATTTCAAAGAAGTTATGGATCAAGAATTTGAGATGAGTGACATGGGACTAATGTCTTATTATTTGGGAATGAAAGTAAGGCAAATGGAAGATGGCATCTTCATCTCACAACAAGGCTATGCAAAGGAGGTGCTCAAGAAGTTCAACATGTCAAATTGCAAGCTTGTGGGATCCCTAATGAAGAGCGGCACAAAGTTATCCAAAGTGGAAGAAGATACAAAACTATGAATCCTACATTATTCAAAAGCCTCATAGGGTATCTAAGATATTTAACTTGTACAAGACCCGATATCCTCTTTGCAATTAGACTTGTGAGTCACTTCATGGAGAATCCTTTAACATCTAATATGAAAGCTGCTAAAAGAATTTTGCTTATCTTAAAAGCACACTAGATAATGGAATTTTTTATTCAACTTCAGAGGACTTCAAGTTAATGGGATATTGTGATAGTGACTTTGCTGGAGATATTGATGATTGGAAAAGCACTACAGGATTTTTATTTTTCATGGGAAGTAATGCAATGTCCTGGAGTTCGAAGAAACAGTCAATTATCATGCTTTCGAGTTGTGAATCAGAGTATGTTGTAGCTACAACATGTGCATGCCATGGTATATGGTTACGAAGATTATTGCAAGAGGTTCACATAGAACAAATTGAGGCAACCAAAATCATGATTGATAATAAATCAACTGAAGCTATAGCAAAGAATCTATTATTTCATGATCGAAGCAAACATACTGATACAAGATATCATTTTATACGGGAATGCATTTCTAAGAAAGCAATTGAATTGAAGCACGTAACAACTAATGATCAAGTCGCTGATATTTTCACTAAGCCACTTAAGTTTGACAGTTTTCAACTATTGAGGATGAAGCTTGGGGTTATGAAATGTTCAAGTTTACAGGAGGGTGTTGAGAAATAAACTTGATGAAACAACCAATGCTTTATATTTAATATAAACTAAATATTGAATTTACTGTTATTGCCTTTGGTGCAAATTTAAGGAAGAAGTTCTGAGTTTTATTTTCAGTATAACCAAACATTATAAATACTCATGCATAGGCTTACCGTAAAAGTGTGTAATTTTATAATAAAAGTTTGTATATGTGTTTAGTATTACACCTCTCGCTTTTCTCTTTCTTCTTTTCTTTTGTGTATGTTAATTGAATCTGTGTCCATCGGCTTCCAACATCCTGCATCAGTATCCCGCTGATTGTTTGTTGAACTTTTTTAGATTGGATTAAAGATGCCAGTGCGACATCTGATTGTCGTAGCCAGCATAAGGAAGATGCTGGTAACATACTTTTTGTGACTTGGATCTTGTCGCAGAAGCATTCAAGTGCCATCTCCAATTTCTGATAATGACCATAAGTTCTTGCTGTCATTATATTCGAAGCGATAAGCTTCAGAGGAAACGAGAAGTACCATCATTCTTGTGGAGTTAGCTGCATAACATCATCCGTTGCTGTGATGAGTATGGTATTCTTTGCGAAAAGTGATATAGTAGAGAGCTAGGGCTGGATAGTTGCATTTAAATTTCTTTCCTGCAGCATTATTGTCCTTTGAACTGCCGTGGTTCTAATGGGATTGAAGCTAGGAGTGCCAAGGGATGTCTGAGCGGGATTTTGGCCATATTTTGAAGCTACGTTATTATTAGCATAGCCTTGCTTACAATTGTGCAATAATTTTGGTCCTGCATCAAACCCATTTTTCACAAAGGTAAGTACAAATGGTGATAGGTCAAACATTGGACTGCGGGTGTCTCGGATACTCCGGACACTGAAAAGGGCATTGAACAGCTCTTGTATCAGCCTACATGGGATATTGAACAGCCATTTCTCTCCAGAAACCACACGGTTCCTATAAACCACAGTCTTTGTCTTCCTGCCTCCATCGAGGGCAAGACTTTGCTAATTGTCATGGACACTATGCACTCTCCCAGGAATAGAAAACAAGGAACCGTTTGACCACAGACGTTATGCATATGCAACTTCATTTGATCCCTCAGCATAAGCTTGTTGTCATACTTCATATAAATGGTAGATTTGTAATGCCATGATGAGTAAATTAGAACAGAAGGCAACTATTATCCTGATTGTGGTCTCCATTTGACTTGCGACCAGAACAACAGAACCTTCTGAAGATTTAAGTAAAGAAGCGACATTTTGTGGAATTAATGGCTTTCTTAATGCTGTGCTATCTCAGATTTTTTTTTTTTTTTTTTTTTTCGCTCAGTGTTCTTTGTTAGAAATGTAAATAAACGGTATCACTAAAACCTACTGTAAGAATCTTCTTTATGTTATTATGTTGGTGGATGATCTTGGTTATCCATCATTCAATGGATAGATGGCTTTGTTCGATTTATTACCATTACAATTGAATTGGAAATTTACCTTTTGGAATAGATGATTTGATTTGTCATTATTTTGGTGTATATGAAAATTGAAGTGCAAAGGAAATTTGTCAAAGGAAACCACTTCAGCTATATCATCTGTATTGTCCATCAAATGTCTATCTTTTCATCTTGGATAAATTTACCATCTACATTTGTTGCATTTCTTTGATTGCATTGCCTTCTGAAGAGATGAGATTTGCAAATATGAATCAGTTTTCCCCCTACCCCCGCCCCAGAACATATGCCTTGAATAATAATAAAGAAAGTTAACGGAAATAATATCAACTCACTGAGCTATCTTTTACAAATACCAAATCGTGTTTAGGATGCAGCTACATGCAGGCATGGGCTTATTGTGTGTCATTCCCTCCATTTAACGATAATAATCATGTTGTAGCTATCGAAGATGAATTCTAATGATGCTCATATGACTATTGTTGCTGAATTTGATAGTAAAATATATTTAGGATGGTATTTCTAAATCATCATGCCATCCCATCTATTCTACAAGCAACCTTAAGCTATACTAGAAGCACATTGTTTTTTATGTCAATGGCATGTAGGTATTCCCCAACATCTTTAATGTTCATTGTTTTTAATGTAAAGCAATAAGCTTGAACTGAGGCATACATATCATCAAGAAAAGCTGTGGCACCTTCTTAAATTAGAGCTGAAGCAGCAACAGCTCTCGGTGCAGCTGCTGCTCATGCCCAATTATTAGGTGATCAGGAAGACAGACAATCAAAAATTTCAATGGTCGTTCTCGTATATAAAACCTCAAGAGCATCGTTTCTATTGATGTTATTAATTTCTGATAAGCTATTATATTAAGTACTTGAACTGGTTTATTCATAAGTTCCTATTTGCTGTCTATGCAAATGAAGAAAGTAAACCTCAAAATGAAGCATTTTGACAACATGGAGATAGAATATGATGAAACATGATGCGCTAAAAGCGTTGATCATGTTAAAGCACATCAAAATGTTGCAGTCATCATAATAAATAGAATTTTTTTTTTTGTACACTACATATTCATACAAAAAATGTTATGCTCAACTTAAAATCTTTACTCACTCTGAAATGGTAGATTATTTTTTTTCCTTTATTGGGTTCTGCTCAATTTGGGTTTATTTTAGGGTTTTTGATTGGTCTGCCACAGGGTTGCTTGCTTTTATTCGCACAGGTTTGCCTGCTTAAAGGTGCAATTTTGAGCAACCCTTTTTGATATTCGGGCGTTGGGCTTGATTCTGGGTATGTGTTTATTTGGTGATTAGTGGATATGGGTAGATTTTTTGATCTTGTTGATGAATGCATTGAATTGGTTTGATCCAATTTCAGTCTTTGGGCCGTTTAGGTGATTTCTTGAGGGTTTTGATTGGTGTCTGTTAGGTGGCAGCAGTCCAAGCTCCCATCTGAGCACACCTGTTAAGCCACCAGTACTTAGTTCCCCTGTTGGGCCAGCTGCAGTACCCTTTCGTCATTCTCCTTCAACTCCACAGCCGGTTGCATTTTCTTTGGGCTCACCTTTGCCAAGTACTTCTCCCCTCCTCATTTTTATAAGGGATCAGTGGAGTTGCAGCACCAGCTTTCTGATTCTGTGGATGAACCAGTAGACGCTGGCAAGGTAGCACATGCGCTATTTTCAGCTCATTCGAAATCTTCTGCTTTCTATATGGTTACAACTTTTGTATTACAGTCTGCATGATGTTTACATTTGATAAATGTCTATTCTACCCACAGGGCAGTTATGCGAAATTCCAATGACTAAGGGCATAGTATTTTCACCCTACCAACTGTGTGAGAGACTCCTATTCTTATCTAGTAATCTTGTTCCCTGGGCTATTGGGCAGGTATTGAAACAGAAAAAACAAGCTAATATACCCCGCCTGGGATTTGGAGCAATGGTTTCTCTGGGGAGGGAGATTTCTCCTGGTCCTCAAGTAATACAACGTGATCCCATTTTAGTGCCTTTGGTTAAATTACAATTTTGGCACTAAATTACATTTAGTGCAGGGTGAAAAAGAATTTGATCGCTTTCAATGATGGGCATTAGGAATTAATGCTCCAACGTTTTACCAGGTAACTTGAATTCAATAAATCCTTGCTTTTTGTCCTAATCCAATACAGCATTTTAAATTTGTTGGTTTAAAATTTGTGTTCGTACTAGGAAATAATATAAAAGTATACAGTATAACTAGAAGGATAGCGTAATTTTTGAATTTCAGTGTCAATAACATAACCTGACAAATTATGATTTCATTTGTAGGGACAATATGACCTGAGGGATCAAATGACATTGCTTCCTGCCCCTGGTCAATTGATATGCAGCCCCAAGGAATAGAAAACAACGAGTCGGTTAATCAATTACATTTAAAATGCATATGGTGCCATACTTCATAAATGGTAGATCCGTAATGCCAAGATTAGACAATTTGAACAGAAGGCGGTAATTGTCCCTGTCGTGGTCGCCATTTAAATAGCGACCAGAACAAAAGAACCTTCTGAAGATTTAAAAAAAGAAGAGACAATTTGGCTTTCCTTGTTAGAAATGTAGATAAAGGTTATCACTAATCCCCAATGTAAGATACTTTTTTATACTATTAGGTTGATGGATGATCTTGGTTATCCATCATTAATGGATAGATGTCTCTGTTTTGTTTATTGCAATATAATCGGACTGTAACCATTTGAAATGAGGTTCATTCAAGCTTCCACAATCTCCGAACTAACTTCTGTGTTTTCTTTCCCCCTTTTGTATTCCAACTAATAAAAACTATTTATACCTTCTGACTTTTACTAACTAACTTCCTAAAGCCCACATCAACATACACTAAAAGAATAGACCACTACTGTGCTACTAACATTCATAAGGACACCACAACACAATCTCTACTCTAAACATTACATCACAACAAAACACAACATATTAACACTATACAACACTCAACCACACACACATCAATCTCTATTCTTAATTCTTCTACGATAGACCTTAAGTAAGGGCCTTTGGACCTTCGGTAATGTATAAACACTCCCTCCATGAATGATGTCCTTGTCCTCAAGGACAAAAGCTAGGAATTAAAGCTTAATGGCAGCTACATCTTCCTAAGAAGCATCATCAACAGAAATATCAAACCATTATACTAGCACTTAAGGAACTTCCAAAACATCACGTAACTCAAACCGTTGACCCAAGACTTTATTTGGATAAGACCCTTCATCAATTGATTCCAAAGCCAATTCCTTTGGTAAATCTTGTAAAATAGGAAATGATCCATGAGACTTCTTTAAGAGAGACACATGAAAAACCGAATGAATCTTGCAAATAGCTGGTAATTGCAGTTTACAAGCCACGTTCCCAACTTTACCAACAATTTGAAAAGGCCCACAAAAATGAGGAGCCAACTTAGAACTAGACTTAACCTCCAATCGAGATTGTAAAGCTGGCCTTAACTTCAAGAAAACCCAATCACCCACCTCATAGGCAACATCTTGACGTTTCTTGTTTGCAAGAGAACAATTATAGAGTTGTGCACACTCCAAATATGCACCTAAACACACTAAAATCTCATCTTTAGTGAGTAAGGCTGAACGTAAAGTATGATTCAACACTTTCTTGGAAACAAACATCAGTATGGATGGAGATAGATGCCCATAAACAATTTCAAAAAAGGGGTAATATCCGCCAATGAATGGAAGGAGATATTGTACGAAAATTCTGCCCAACTAATCCAAGTTGCCCAAGTTTAAGGAATTTCATAAGCAAAGCATCGTAAATAACACTCCAAACACCTATTAAGCAATTCGATTTGGAAATCCATTTCCAAATTATAAGCCGCACTAAGATATAATCAAGCGCCTTGCAAGGTAAAAAGTTCTTTCCAAAATCCACTAACAAACAAGGGATCCCTATCACTCACAATAGTTCTAGGGAAGCCATGTAACGTCATTACTTCTTTCATAAACACCTCTGCCATAACTTTAGCTAAGTATAGATGCTTCAATAGCATGAACTGAGCATATATTGAAAAGCGATCAACCAAAACAAATATAACATCAAAGCCTTTAGACTTTCGTAAACCTAAAAGGAAATCCATTGAAATATCTTCCCAAATTGCATTAGGAATAGGCAGTGGATTCAATAATCCTACTAGAGCCAGATTTTGAACTTTATTTCGCTGACAAATCATACAAGAAGCTACAAATTGTGCAACATCATGTTTCATTGCATCCCAATATAAATGGGCAACCAACCTCTAATGTGTTTTAAAAAAACCAGCATGGCCTCCCACCACAGAAGAGTGAAATTCATGTAAAAATGATTGAACCCAACGTGAATTTGAAGGAATAACCAACCTGTTTTCATGATATAAAGTATCTTGGATTAAATAAAATCCTTTGCCAACCTCTTTTCCATCACGTAACAACTAAATCTTCGTGAATAGCAAAGAGTCCTTCATAACATCAGCTTTGATGGAATCCATATTAGTCCAAATTAGACCTGAAATTTCCTTCAATTCACCGTCATTGAATTTCCAAGAGAGAGCATCAACCACTCTATTCTCACTACTAGCCTTATATTAAATGTCAAACTCATAACCAAGTAACTTCACTAACCACTGTTGTTGGCTGAGGTTAGTAATATGCTAATTGAGTAAATGTTTGAGATTTTTCTTATCCGTTTGTATTACAAACTTCCATCTAAGTAGATATGGACGACAATGGTTGATAGATAAGCCTAAATCCATAAATTCCTTTTCATATGTGGATTTCATCAAATTTCTATCCAATAAAGCCTTACTGAAGTAAGCTACTAGGCATTAATTTTACAAAAGGACAGCTCCTAAACTCATTCCAAAAGCATCACACTCAATGATAAAAGGTTGTTAACAATTGGACATAGCCAAAACTAAGGCTTAAACGAGAGCTTGTTGTAATGCCCAAAAAGATTCTAAGGCCAAATCATTCAACTCAAAAGCGTCTTTCTTCAAAAGATTTGTCAAAGGTCTAGCGATCTTCCCATAATTGCAAACAAATTTCCAGTAATAACCTGACAAACCATGAAATCCACACACCGCTTTTAGTATAGTAGGAATTGGTTAATTAAGCACATTTTGAAGTTTAGCCAGATCCATTGCCACCTCCTCAGCTGAAATGATATTGCCCAAATATTCAAGAGATGACTGACTAAAAACAAACTTCTTCTTGTTGGCACTAAATTGATGAGTTCACAACATATTCAATATGGTGCACAAATGAATCAAATGTTGTTCCATATCTCCAATATAGATAAGAATATCATCAAAGAATACCAAAACAAAACTCCGTAAATGTGGCTGAAACAATTCATTCATAGTAGATTGAAAGGTGGCAGGAGCATTTATGAAGCCAAAAGGCATCACCAAGAACTCATAATGTCCTTGGTGTGTCTGAAAACCAATTTTAGGAATATCATTTAGAAAAACACGAATTTGATGATAGCACGCTCTTAAATCTATCTCTGAAAAAATAGTTGCTCTAAACAACTCATCCAATAATTCCTCAATCACTGGAATGGGAAACTTATCCAGAATCATAGCTTTATTCAAAGCTCAATAATCTACACAAAATTGGCAAAACCTATCTTTCTTCTTTACTAAAATGACAAGGCTAGAAAAAGGACAAAAACTATCACAAATAATTATAACCCCAAGCATTTCCTTTACTAATTGCTTAATTTCATCCTTTTGAACTTGGGCATAATGATATGGGCACACATTAATAGGACTAACTCCTTGCTTTAAAGGAATTCTATGATCTATAGACTATGATGGCAGTAAAATGTTCTTAGCTTCAAATACATCCTCATACTTTTCCAGCAATGTATCCAACGGAGGATCAAGAGAAACTAACTTAGCCACATTCACTTCCATTCCAAGCTGCCATAATAAGCTACATTCATCTTCTTCACTCAACCGTTTCAAAGATTTAAAATTGGCACTGGATTTCTGGAGTGTCGGATCACCACTGAGCAACATCTCCTTTCCATGATAAGGAATTTTCATCGTCATTAATTATTAATCAATCTTTATCTCCCCAAGGTTTTGCAACTAAGCGATTCCTAAAATATTATCAATCCCTCTAATTCTAAAACATAACATGATACTTTAACATCGAGCTTATTAATTTGCATTTTTAGATCCCTACATAAGCCCATGGATTGAATAGAATGGCCATCTCTTAGTTTAACAAAAAGTGGCAAAGTACTTACATGTAGTGCCAACCATTGTACCAACAATATTGATACAAGATTGTGACTTGCCCCATTGTCCACTAATATAATAACTTCTTGATTCATCAATGTCCCTTGAAACTTCATTGTCTTTGCCCCATTAAATCCATTTAAATCTAGTAGAGATAATTCTATGTTAGAATCAGTCATTTCACGAGAATTCATCAAAGATCTAGCAGCATGATTTCCATTAACTTCTACCTATTCCTCAAATATTCCATCACTTACATCCTCAAGAATTATGATCCATAAAGTTTTGTTAGGACATATGTGATTAGGATTGTATGGTTGATCACAATGAAAACATGCCTTTTTTCTTCTTATGTAAATATTTAGAGTAAGACAATTGTTTAGTGGTTCTTCCTTCGTGCATTCGTGATCCCCTAGCACTAGCTCCATTGGAATCAACATTGAAACTTATTGTAGGTTGAGTCACTATTGATAAGTGTCCAAAGACCCGATTTGTTGCTACTATATTGGGCATATTTTATATGCTATTTGTTTAAATGTTGAGGAAAAGGATCTTTATTGAGTTAATCTTTGGTTTCAGGGACAATCATCAAACAATCGAGCTTCTCAAGAGATTATCAAAGAAAGAAGCCAAGTTTTGAAGATTTTTGGAGCTTTTGCGAAGTTGCCACCCATACACTAGTGACATTCACACCATTAGTGTACTTTTGGAGGAGCGTTTTTGAAGAAATTTTGAAGATTTAGCCAAGAATTAAGGGTACACGACCTCTCATACACTAGTTGTGTACATCAGGTCGTGTACATGTGTCAACAGAGGAAAAAGAAGCTACTTTAATGAGTGCACTACCCCGATGTATACGGGTCGTGTAGGGGTCGTGTAGGCATTAATGTATATATATACATGCCTTTTTGCTAAATTCATTCATTCAATTCTTAGGTCATTTGATACCAGAACCCTAGGGACGCCTTTGGAGAGCTCTTGAAGGGAAAAATCGTGCTTCCACTTGAAGATTCTCAACTACACATCCACAAGGGTTTTATCTTGATGATTTCTCCTTTTTCTTCTTCCATTATGCTTAATATTTGTGTTGTTACCTTTTCTATGGAAGAGTAGTTGTGTAACCCTAGGTTTTGAGATACCCTAGCCTTCATGTAAAGACTTGTTAATCACTTGAATGTAAATTGATTTTGAGTTTGCTTCATGATATAAATGTTGTTTGTGATAATTTTAGGTCAAAGTTGTTACAAACTCGATTCTTGTTAATATGAAAGAAGATTTCGATTAATGAGTATGATCTCTCATGAGCAAAGGGGTTAAGTAATCCACCTAGAAATAGGGTTTTTCTAACCTTCTATCGATTAGGGTTCATAAGCTTTAAGCGATTCTAAATTGACCTTTGTGACGGAAGAAATTCCCACTTTTGCAATTTAGGGTTAGGGTTTAATTAACTTGAAGAGAGTAATTAAGCTATTTAAGTAACCCGATAGTTCAAAATCAAAGTTCATTCAAGTGAATCCACTTGTAGAGATGAAGGAGGTTAGGGTTGATCAAAACCAAGGGTTTCGTTGTGAATTGTTTATCTTAATTGTGCATATCTTGAGTTAGGGTTCTTGGGTTTATCTTAAATTAGAAGTAGTGATTAGTTTAGTATAAAATTCGCTCTTGGCTTGGCTAGATAATAGTTAAAAGGTAATTACTAGTAGCTGCACATTGATCCCTAGGATGATATCCGAGTTAAATTCTACACTACACGATAGGTGCACTGCCTTGTGTAGATCTAGAATTTACAAGATCATAAATTTTAAAACTTAAAAGATTCTACACATCAACTATCTTAACTCCATTCGTTTTTTTATCAAACCACGAACTGCCTCCCTAACCATGATTATAAGAACGCCACAAAGATGATTGCAGTTGAGAAGAAGGCGTGAATGTATATGAATGTGGCATTTGTGATACTACACCATAACTATGAATGGCAAGGGATACTCTTGATGGAACACCATCATTTCGAAAGGTTCTTCCTAATTGAACAAACTTATTCGCATGTGACCAAAATATGCTATGCACAAATTCTTTCTCAATATTCAAGGATAACTCAATAGCTTCAACAAGAGATAAAGGTTTCATAGTTTTTTACTAGCATTAGAATATCCTCTCACAAGCCTCCAAGAAAATACCTTAGTAATTGTAATTCTATCATTTTAGGTGCTTGAGAGGTAATAGCCTCAAAATCTTCAATATAAGCGGCTATTGAAGTGGTTTGTTGAAGAGTTGACAAACTCTCATATGGATTGCTAGCCGATTGTCTACCATATTGTAACAACAACTCTTGTTTCAATACTTCCCAGATTCAATCCTTCAACATTTTTAACCAATAGATGGTGCAGCCTCGCATGTACACTGAAGCTAATGGAACTTTCCAATCATATTTAGTTTCATGGATGTCAAAATATTGTTCCGTTAGGGTTATCCAATGCACCAGATCCCCTCCATCAAACTCCGAAATATTCAAATTCTCAGCATTCCTTTGATACTCTGCATTACCTAATAAATCTTCACCAAAATTTGTTAATGTTTTTCCGTCCAACACCTATTTGACTGTACTCTGCACTGATGCAGACTTTATCGAACCTTTCATTGATACCTTCCTTCGATGTTCTTTCCAAAGATCTTGAAGCATTGATTGAATACTAGTAATTGAGTTGTTGAAGGTGCCAACTCTCTTATTGGCTCGCTAATATGATGTTGCAACTCCGAAACACTCCTTCTCATCTCTTCTCCAATCTTTCGAACTTCTTTCTCCAAATAATTAACTCGTGTTTCCATTCTCGTCATTGTTTAGCCAACCTTTCCCATTGACAGTGCCAAATTGATACGTCCGTAAGATAAGATCATACGAGCTGAAATCAAACAATGAACGATTGAAAGATTGAAGCTTACTGAAATGAGGTTTCTTCAAGCTTCCACAATCTCCAAACTAACTTCTGTGTTTTTGCTCCCCCCTTTGTATTCCCACTGATAAAAACTATTTATACCTCTAGACTTTTACTAACTAACTTCCGAAAGCCCATGTCAACATACACCAAAAGAATAGACCACTATTGTATTACTAACACTCATAAAGACAACACAACACAATCTCTACTCTAAACATTACATCACAACAAACACAACATATTAACACTATACAACACACAACTACACACACACATCAATCTCTATTCTTAATTCTCCGACTATAGACCTTAAGTAAGGGCCTTTGGACCATCGGTAATGTATCAATTAGCATGAACATTAGCAAGTAATACACATTCTTCACCATGATCAAATTTGCATACCTCGTTTTATTTCTAATCTGCTAGCTTCCACTTTCAAAATCTGGCCCACAGCTGAGAAAGATGCTAGAGAAAGATCTGTGAGTATTACATAGCAATCAAATACCTACCACTTCAAGAAAATTATTTTCATTTTTATTTTATTTTAGTTGTAAGTGCATCTAAGATGGTTATTTTTCTTAGTGGTTGTATGATTACTAAGTGACCATTCAAGCTAAGGTTCTAATTTAAGGTTTTTCAGCAATGACTTTCTATTTGATCTGTTTCACTTTTTTACTTCAAGGTAGAGGTCATGACATTTCAATTACCTTGGCAACTATACTAATGACTAAGGTATTTCCAATCATAACAAGGTCATTTTCTCGAATTAATTTTAATCGAGCAAATATTTCTCTTTTCTAGATTTCTTGTGTGTGAGGACATTGGAAAACTAGGAAATGTCTCTAGCAGAAGATACTTTGGAGGAGTTACTTTGCATTGGCATCCTATAACCCAAATCAAATGTAAAAAATGGAAGGTCAACAAGAACTACAAAATGGAAGCTAAGGTACCCATAAAGATTGTGTTGTGTTTCTTGAAGATGAAATCTAATTATGCTCTATTGTTGTTGCATTAAAAACTAAAATATATTTGGGATGGTATTTCTATATCATCATACCATCTCATCTATTCTGCAAGCAACCTTAGGCTATATTAGTAGCACATTGTTTTTTATTGCCTTCTCCTCAAAAGTAAAAATTTGCTATTACATCAATTTCTTTGATTGTATTGTTGTCAACAGAGCACTTGCTAGCATGATTACAATTTTAGGAGCTTTATCTTCAGATGCATAATCTATTTGGAACAACATTCTTTCTATTTAATGGTCGTACCAATTTTCCATGTTGATTATGAACAAATTACAGGACCATTAATATTGTAATTTTTCAATCTCAATATGACAATCAAGGAAAAAAAAAAAAAGGAAATAAAAAAAAAATGAGAGGTGCAATTATAATTGCGTTTGTTGCTGGAATTTCACAAGGCAATGGAAAACTCTCCATTAGTTCTATTGCCCCATGGCACGTCAGTATTCCTGAAGAACACAATAGTTTGCAGGTATTCCATCTCTTGATGCAACTAATCATGTCTGATCAAGAACACACAAAAATTAAACATTTGGCAACAACTTTAGTTGATACACAAGTGGGCTATAGGTTCTCCTCTTATTTAATTATTTGCAAAGATTAGTAAAGATGATTGAAATGGTCTGATTAAGTGGAAGTAATATAAGACTGCTAACAATTGAGATTTCAAAAGTCATTCTTTGGCATAAAATCTCAAGAGCAACATTTTCATTGATGTTATTAGTTTCTGCTATGCCATTACCCATTATAGTAAGTACTTGAACTGATTTTTGAATCAGTCCCTATTTTTTGTTTATGCAAATAAAGAAAGTAAACCTTAGAATGAAGCATTTTGATAACCTGGAGATAAAATATGTTGAAACATGATGTGCTAAGAGCATTGATCATGTTAGAGCAAATCAAAATGTTACAGCAGATTGTAAAAGCTAGCATGTGAATGTATGATGTTGCACAAATCATCTCCTTTGAATTTCTTTGTACTATTATTGTGTAAATCACTTGAAAGGAAAAGAAAAAGTTTAGTCCTAGATGGTTTAATATAGTTGGAAGCAACATGAAAGCGTAAGAACAAAAATTCATCTTACCGGATGATTTCTAAAATCACACGATTGCAAGCTTGCAATTTCCCAAGTGAAAACTCTCTTAATATAATTTCAAAAGTATATCAAAATATCAAATGTCTCTAATAAAACCCTAAACACCCTTTTTATATTCTCAAAAAAACAAACAAAATAAAATTCATATGGAACACGAAAAGTCAACGTAAGCTAGTACGTAGCTTTGACACTGTACCCCGGCGGCTTAAGGATATATGCCGACGGTGTATACTACCGATGTTGCGATCTACCAAAACTCCACAGCCATGATTTAGTCCATGGTGGAAGCTAGGCATTCTTCTTTCACTCTACATCGGCTCAAGGCTAATGGCCTTCAATCTTATGCTAGCGGCCTTCCTTATAAAAGATGGCGACCTTCATTTTTTGCCGCTACATTATTCTCTCCCACTTACAAAGAACTCAACATCAAGTTCTCATTTGAATATTTCTGCTTCTTCTTCTTCTTCTTGTTGGCGTTAGCTACTTCGTTCTTCATTTCTTTGGATCATCTTGATTTATCCCATTTATCTCATCATTTGATGTGATTTGCACCGCATCATTCACCCCCACTAGATTAAAACTTATCCTTGAGTTTTCTTTTAAATTTGTTTGTGCTTAATTTAGATAGTTTGGAGTGATAATTAGGCAAATCATTTTTCATGTTGATATGAATAATAGGACAAATGCACTCACTAATTCTAGCATTTTCTCTGGACCGAGATGTAAGTGTTTGGGTAAAATGCTAAGCCCACATCTTTAATCTCATTTACTAGTGCAATGAATGTGCTTAGAGTTTCTTTGGCCTCCAACTCTTCAGTAACTATCAACACCTATTCGTCAATCAATAGAGGCTTCTCCGTAACGAATTCCTTACCAACACAATCTTTGTAGGCAATAGCTTCTTCCCCACCATCCTTAACATCATCAATCTGAGCACTCTGATCTTCGAAGGTTATGTTCTCCTCTTGTTCCACCAATTCTTCCTTAGGCACTTCTAGAATTAGGTTCATTGATTCAGGCGTTTGTAGAATTTTTTGGGAAAGGATTTGCTCATAGTTTAGGGAAAAGAAATCCTACTCTATCAGGTATTTCATCATAAACCAAGTCCTCATGAGCTCCTTGTCCTTAAGGCATCTCATTGCCAGAAGTTTTTTCCACCAATACCATGCATCACCTCACAAACAACTCTTCGCCAACACTATCATCATACCCTTAGAAACCCACATATGGTCAAAGAGCCTCTCAACTTCCTCAACCCACACCTAAAACTCGTCCAAATTTTCAGTACTATTAAACTCAAAAACAACATATTTAAATCGAGAAAAGATTTCATCTTTATACATGTAATCGCTTCTATCGTATAGTCTTCTACCACCATAACCTCTTTTTCATGCCAGATTTAAAAAAAAAAAAAAAAAACTCATTTTCATCATCAGTATCATAAATAGTAGAACTGATCCTTAAATCGCCTTCCAGTCGTCTCCATAATCCTCCCTGCTACTATTGGTATTGGATCAATAGATCAAGGCTTTACGGTGTTGTTCCTTCCATCGGATTTTTTGACCCATGGTCTCCTCTACTGCCTTTTGTACCAGTGAAGAAATCAGACGAAAGGAAATCTGTGATTACGAAGAGAGCTGCAGAAGTAAGATATTAAAGAATTTTTGTATATTCCACAAATGGTAAAGCAGACCTGTACAGTATATATATATAGGACAAAACCGAAAGCTATAAACAGAAAGCTAACAAAATTAAACAGAAACCATACAAAAACTGCCACGTGTACACATAAATACAGCTATATACAGCTCATATTTGTAACATCCCCCCCTCAAGGTGGATGCTGCCTAGAATCCATCTTGCCCATGAACAAAAGCAACTGAGCAGTGGTTGGAATTTTTGTCATAATATCTGCTGTCTGAGCTGAAGAAGGAACATGTTGAAGCTGTAAGAAACCAGATGCAATGTGATCACGTGTGAAATGAACATCTAGGTCAATGTGTTTTGTCTGACTATGAAAGCATGGATTATCAGCAAGTAAGCAAGCTGAATGACTGTCAGTGAAGAGAGAAACAGGTAAAGAAAATCAACATGAAGATCCTTCAACAAAAAAGACAACCATAACAATTCCTTTGTAGTAAATGCAATACTCCTATACTCTGCTTCTGCGGATGAAGAAGAAACAGTGGGTTGTTTTTTGTTTTCCAAGAGATCAAAGAAGATCCAAGAAAGATACAATATCCAGATAAGGATTTCCTATCCACTTTACTAGAACCCCAATCTGCATCAGTGAAACCAAATAAGTGAGAAGGAGAAGAAGATGAATAGAAAAGACCTTGATCAACGGTTCCTTTCAAGTACCGCAAAAGATGAAATGCGGCCTGCAAGTGTGAAGTGCAAGTATTTGAACTGTTCGAAGGAAGAATATCAGTAGCTGAAGGAAATAAGCTGGAAGTTTTAGAAGAAGTGTCAGAAATATCTTGAAAAGGAAAAATATGTTCATAAAAAAGAACATCATGACTAACAAAAGTGTGTTGAGTTTGAAGATCATAAAGCAAATATCCTTTTTGACCTTGTGGATATCCTAAAAAAACACATTTTCGACTTCTGAAATCAAACTTGTCCCTCAAATGTTTAATAGTACCAGCATAGCAAAGACATCCTATGACGTAAACTATCATAAGAAGGAGTTTTATGATGTGTCTCATAGGTTGACTTCCAATCAAGAGATTGAGTAGGCATTTGATTAATAAGAACAGTGGCTGCAAGAACACACTCTCCCCAAAATTTTTTTGGTAAATTCGCATGAATACGAAGTGCTCTTGCAGTATCTAATAAATGCCTATGTTTCCTTTCAACAACTCCATTTTGTTGAGGATTATATGGTATAGTTTTTTGATGAATAATCCTAAGTTTGTTAAACAAAAATTGACAGTTTTGAGAGATGAATTCTCCTCCATTATCTGTCCTAATTGTTTTGGGAATAACACCAAATTGATTTTTAACAAGAGCAATAAATTTTCTAAAACCTGAGAAGCATGATATTTATGTGGAACTAAGTGTGTCCAAGTGCATTTACCTTATCATCAACAATAGTCACAAAAAATTTATGACCAGATAATGAAGGCATGTTAAAAGGCCCCCACAAATCAACATGTAAAAGATCAAAAGGATTTAAAGAAATCGAGTCACTTAAAGCAAAAGGAAGTTTGTGAAACTTTGCCAAGTGACATGTATTACAAAGGAAATCCTTCATAGTAGAATCTTTGACAACAGAAATGTGTTTTAATTTGGACAAAGAAGCATGTCCGAGTCTACAATGTAAAAGATCAAAAGACATGCTAGTATTTATTTTGACATTTCTTAAGACATCTGAATCTGAAGAAGTAAGACCACCAGGAGGATCAGACATCAAAACATACAGTCCATGTTGGTTCTTTGCCTTTCCAACACAGCGCTTAAATTTCTGGTCCTGGAAAAAACAATGATCATGATCAAAAGTGGCTGTCAATTGTGAATGATTCAACAATTGATGAACAGATAGAAGGTTGAAATGAAACTCAGGAACAAGCAAGACGTTGGTTAAGAGAATGTGGTCAGTGACTTCAATATCTCCTATAATGTGAACATGTTTAATATGTCCATCTGGTAATTTTACTTGTATGGGTGAATGTAAAGTGTGTTTATGAATTAGCAAGTGCTCAAAAGGAGTTATATGATCAGTTGCACCAGAATCTACAATCCAAGATCTCATTTTATTATCTTGAAGTAAATTCGAATCCATGACAGTTGAAGAAAGAGCAAAAGTACTTGCAAAGTTAATAGAGGCTTGAGATGATCCAGCAACTTGTGTGTCATCTTTCAGCATACTCACAACTTCAGAACAGATCCTGCTCAAAAAATCTGAATCCGTAGACAAAGAATTATCTAAAGGAGTGTCTCCAAGATGAGCTTTGATTGATCGACTCGTATCAGTTAAACCAGCAAATTTTTGCATTCCTCTTTTATCCTTCGTTTTATACCAATCTGGAAACCCTATGATCTCAAAGCATTGATCAATAGTGTGCCCTGGCTTTTTACAATTGGTACAAATCGGTTTACTTCCTGCCCTATCTCTTCTATCAGTGGAAACTCTGTTATTTGCAAAGGATTTCACTACTTTCTTTGCACTGAAAGCTGAAGTAACACTCATAGATCCGACCATTTGCTTTTGTTTTTCTACTTGATAAACCAGATAGTAAGCTTTGTTAACCATGGGCAAAGGTTCCATGGTTAATATTTGGTTTCTAACAGCTTCATAAGAATCATTTAATCCTGCCTAAAATTGAATCAACTTGCTCCTATTATCCAGATCTTGAAATACAATTAAAGCACCACACGTACAATCAGGCATACAACACAAATTGGACATCTCATCCCAAAGTTTCTTCAACTGATTAAAATACATTGAAACATTCATATCACCTTGACGAAAATTCAAGATCTCATGCTGCAACTGATATATCAAAGGACCATTAGTCATGCCAAACCGTTCACATCATCATTCCACAACTCTTTTGCAGATTGAGCATACATAAAACTCTCAGCCAATTCCTTAGACATAGAGTTCAATATCCAACATCTAATCATAGAATCACATTGAATCCATTGTTCATAATCATCCGAATTTTCATCAGGTTTCTTAAACTGACCTACAACAAAACCTAATTTCGCTTTTGCACTCAACGCTAATCGAATTGATCTACTCCAACTCAAAAAATTTGATCCGTCGAAAACGATACTTGTAATGATAGTTCCTGGATTATCAGATCCAGAAAGGTACAAGAAATTGTTTGCATTCTTTTCCGCCATTTAAGAAAATGAATCAAGTAACAGAATCGAATGAAGAAAGCCAGATGAAACTATGAATCTATGTATGCTGGAAGAAATCAAAAAAAGGTATGGATTACCCGCTCTGATACCATGAAGAAATGAAGAAAGGAAATCTGTGATTACGAAGAGAGCTGCAGAGTAAGATATTAAAGAATTTTTGTATATTCCACAAATGGTAAAGCAGACCTGTACAGTATATATATATAGGACAAAACCGAAAGCTATAAACAGAAAGCTAACAAAATTAAAACAGAAACCATACAAAAACTGCCACGTGTACACATAAATACAGCTATATACAGCTCATATTTGTAACATTAGTCACCTGTAACGTAGGACTTCCGTACCCTAAACACCGTTACGAATATGACCGCCTCCTATTATGAAATCTATTGACATCTCTATAGGATTCAACCCGCTTTGATACCAATCTGACGCAGCATGAAAGCATAAAAACATAAATCTATCTCATCAGGTGATTTCTAAAATCACTTGCAAAGCTTGGAAGTTCCCAAGAGAAAAATCTCTTAATATAATTTCAAAAGTACATCAAAATATATGTCTCTAACAAAACCCTAAATACCCTATTTTATAGTCTCAACAAAACAAACAAAATAAAATTCGTATGGAACATGAAAATTCAACGTAAGTTGGCAGCTTTGACACTATACGCTGGCGGCGTATATTGGTAGCGTTGCCTTCTGCCAAAACTCCATGGCCGTGATTTGAAACGTGGTAGAAGCTAGGCATTCTTGTTTCACTCTACGCCAGCTTAAGGCCAGCAGCCTTCAATCCTATGCTAGCGGCCTTCATTTTCAGCTACTGCATTATAGTTAGATGAACACTACGTTTTGGCCACATTCGGGTTGTGATCCTTTAATGGTGGACAAAATACAGAGTATTCGCATGATATACTCTTTAGGAGAAGTTTTATTTAGTAAGAATATCTTCAAGTAATACTATTAATTGGGTAATTGCTTCATTTATAAAGGGGGAACACGTCCATAGGATTGGGTTGATATTCATTTCAATGCCCACTTGTTGATTTACAATTTTTTGCTTGCTGAACTAGCTCTCTGGATGTAATTTCTGACATTGATATTATGATGAATGAAAAGGAAAACATAAAGGCAATAATATTTCCACCCTAGTTAAAGATTCATTATTTTGTTTCCGCCACTTTAATTGGTACCACAAGATCTCCACTAATAGATCCAACCTTCCAAGAAGCAACAAATGAAAAATGTAAAAGAAGAAAATATGTGTTGAGACATCAGATATCGATACATGCCGTCTTTATTCCTATGCTAGCAATAGAAAAACAGATACGAAACTTCACAACAATAAGATCTACTCGGCAGAAACGCAGAGTTAATGAAAGCTTTCATAGGAATCTTTCATAAAATTTTTAACATATTATCAACTAATCATAATGGTCTTTATTAGACCATGGTATTTGATTTACCAAATACATCATTATTGCATACTCTTTCATATATATAGCGCAACCCAACCATCCTTCATAATTTCCCAGAGTGTTTATTTCTTCTGTCATTAAATGATGCAAAAAACTGATCTCAAATTGGCTGCATAGTTTTCAACATATTTTGAAAATGACATTTAATACGTTATTAATCCGAATCTTATTCTGGAGATTTTGTGGCAAAAATTTGAAAAATTGTTTCATTATGTGTCTATAAACATGGATGTTTGCTTTGGAACATGAGTTGAGAGTTGTTCATCATAATTGTAATCATTACTTGACTTCAAATTCCTGAGTGAGAGTTGTGTGTGGTTAGCTTGAGGAACTCGATTTCAGGGCAAACTCTTGCAAGGCTGGTGGAATGAGTGACAAGTGCAGCTTTCCATACCTGGGTTGTGGTTCTGCTTCGTATCCCCCTTTTTGTGTACACTTGAATTGCAACTTGACCCCTTCTTCTTGACATTGAAAGCAAGTTTCCAATATAAAGCACAACCATGAATATTAACCTTGAGACACCCCGGAAAGTTGGCATATTTTGTCCAGTACGCAACAACCAAACTCAAACAGCTGCAACATCACAAAGTAATAAAAAATGCCACAAGTGAGAACTAAAATATTTACCCACTGCAGGTAAGCTCTTCTTCTGTCTGTATGGTTTTTTACCAGCATCACTTTGTGAATTTCCATTGTAGAGCGGCTTGTCTATCAGGATAATAATCATAAATACCACTGGCAAGGACACAAGAATATAAAAGAGAACCAGCAAGATTTGCCAATATGAAAATTGTACAAGGCACCAAAGCTTTTCAGGCCAAACAACTCTAAGGCTGATGCCATGGTTTCTCAAGGGCGCTGTAGCCAAGTCTCATTGAGACAGTGACAACATAAATTTGACTAGGTCAACCCACAGCAAAATAAAAAAAAAGCCTAATTGCCATAATAACCTCTAACATAGCCATGGCTGCTAGTCTTGAAAGAGAAAGCCTTTCTGCCATATGACAACAACAAAGGAAAATGAAAAGGGGCAAAAGGAAAAAATAAAAAAAGAAAGAAAGAAACATACAAAGAGATAATCAATAGTAAGAACACATTTAAAAAGTTTTTTGCAAACTAAACGTAGCACAATGAGTTTGTTCAGTCCAAATATCTCAAGAAGTTGAGAAACAAATGCCACCTTAGTTCTTATGCTAGTGCTACGTTCATGCATATCAAATGTGGTTCTCTTATCTTGAATAGATTAGCTACCTTTATAAATATTAAGGAGATCTTCATTCAAATCTTTCATTGAATTGAGCTTTCCTTTAAAAACTCTATGCATGCCTTAAAGAGATTAAGTATAGAGTAGATTTTTTCTTAAGATGCTTATTTAAACTTTGCTAGATCATGTTCGATGAAGAAATCCATACATTGGATTCGGTGAGTTTCCAAACCGAGGGGCTACAAATTCCTCAAAAATTTTCATGAATACATACAGAAATGCTAGTATGCAGTCAACATGTCAAAATATCAAAACATATTCAGGATGCAGCTATATACCAGCATGGAATTATTGGAAGTTATTCTCTCCTTTTAAGGATAAAGATTGAGCAATGGCTGTTGAAGATGAATGTTATCATTTTTGCAACTAAAACAAAATTATATTATAAACGGTAGTTCTAAATCATTACACCATCTCATAACGTGCTAGAACTCTTCCTATTGCGTAGTTTTCAATTGTCTTCCCATCGGAAGCATTAACTATAAATCCAACTCAATGTATTAAAGCTTGCAAGTAATTGAAAAGAACAGTATCCCACCATTGCATTGCCTTCAGCAGAGCAGCATTCAGTTATGATTTATTGTGATTTGAGATGTTAGCATGCTTGCACTTTGAGGAGTCTTATCTTCAATGGCACAATGTTTTTGTGTCATCATTCTTTTCCTTGATTTGATGGTCTCACCAGTTTTCTCGTTAATCTGGACTAGGATAGAAGATCATGCTTCATTGTCAATGAAACCTTTTGTTTTGTTTTATATACGACCTTGCGTGTCGATTCGATAATTGCTGAGTTTCGCAAAGATGCTTGAAATGGTTCCAATGGAGTGGACTTAGTATGAGACTGCAGGCAGACGAATCAATCTGACAACCTTGAAATGATAATGGAAAAGGATTGTGCGCTAAAGAGTTGATCATATCAGGACGCATCAAATTGTCGTAAAACAAAGACAACATTATGAGCTATAATCATTAGTTAAAGTTGTTCTCCTTGCACATGTTTACAGGTGTCACGATAAGAAGGGTCAGAAGTAGAATAATGTTGTTATCTCTTTATTCTTTTTGCCTCTAGTACACGTGTGTTGTGTCTGTAATGTGGAATAACTCTCAATAGTAGATGTAAACGTGATATGTAACTACTAATCATACTTGGACATATGAAAAAGATAGTAGTTAATTTAAAAATAACTATCATTTGTAATTTACGAATATGATAACTTCTATTTACTCGTCATGTGTTATTATATATGGCGTGTATGGCTCACTAAAGCTTCCATATAATATAGTCTGTTTTTTAATTAAAATTAGATGATAACCAAAACTAAGATTATTCCTTTTGCTCATATAATCACTAGTTCCACCGGATGGATTAGCCGTGGAGAAATGATTCGCAGCGAAAAGCCCAAAATAGGGAAACTACACGTGAGTCACAAAAGGACATTCTTCTAGGCCAATAGCGATAAGTTGTTTCCCATTGGCTGTGTTTCCCTTGATATAGTGGTTCCTCAGCTGGGAGGTTTAAAGCATAAAGACACTGCTATATGGGCAAGAATAGTACAGCTATTATTTAATATTCATACTATTAGCAAATCGTCATATCTTCCATAGCATTGTGGAGCTTGCACTTAATTTATCTTTCTTTTTTAAGTGCCATTATATTATGCAATACACACTAATCTTCCCTCTGTATATTCATGAGTAAACGTTCATAAGATTACCAAAGCTACTTAGTAAACTGAGTTTGTGAGGGGTGAGACAAATAGAGAGATAGAATCTCTGGATGGCGTCGAGGGAAGGTTTGAAACCGATCATCGATGATGGTAGTAGCTTTAGCTTGGTTGTTGACATTTATAATGATCATGCATCTTCCACATAAGGTAGAAGGTGCATTGGGATCCAAATGAACCCGCGCACACTTCCTCAATATATAATGGAATGCAAAAAGGCCTTGAAGGAAAAATATCAAAGTGCAAGATGTGCAACATCCGGATCGCAGGTGAAGTTTCTGTCTTTGCTTAGGCTAGTTTATGGCATATTAGGATACTTATTATGTTCCTCAAATACCGAGCTTTGCCACAAATATAACTAATAAAATTATGTGTGTGTTTGCTCCAAATAATACATGGATTTAGATGAGGATGCTTTCTAGCAACTCAACCTCCATGTATAACATGACTCGTTGTCCAACCAAAAACATAAAAGGTGAACTTAGTTGTCTTCTACCGTGTGCGACTTCTTTTAACTTTATGATGTATAAGAAAGTATAGTTCGCATACTGTCTCTTTTTTATGAGCCAAGTCATTTCCACATTAATAGTCATATACTAGGAGCATTATAAACATAGATGTAAAAGCAGAAAAAAATTTAATAAGTATGTTTAATATTATAAGTAATGATCTTTTGGATGGTATTTCCAAATTGCCATACCATCTCAAAACGTTCCTCTACATCTTCCTTACCATCACATAGTGTTCAATTGTCATCTCATCGAATTCGAAGCACCCTTAGCTATATGTCTAATGCAATTTATTAAACTAAATATCATCAGCATTCTTCACTTTGTATTTGATTGTCTTCCTAGTTTTCCATATTAATGCATAGTAGAATAGAAGATCATCAAAATCTTCTGCATTTATGTGAGATCGCCTCATGTTGATTAGTTGACCGCAGAGTTTGGTAAGATGCTTCAAACAATGAGTGGTACTAGTTTATTCATCAGTCCCATTTGTTTTTTTGTTAATGAAGAAAGTCAGCAACCAAAAAAAAAAAAAAAAGAAAGTCATTTCAACAACTAGAGATGATAAGGGAAAGGGAATATGCGCTAAAAGAGTTGATCATATCACAACGCATCAAATTGTTGCAGTGGTCTGCTTTCTGAAATTGTAGAGAAGAAAACCACAAGATGAAGCATATGTATGATGTTGCTCATATGATAATACCCAGGGAATTTCTTTGCGCATCATTGAGTGATCGCTTAAAATATGAACTTTACTAAATATCACATCTAGGGATTGTAATTACTAGACATCGTTGCCGTTGTCCTTTTTATTATCTTTTAGATCAAATATGAAATTATAAGAAAAAAATAGTTTATTCAGGCTGATAGTAGAAAATGTTCAGGTAAGTATCACAACTATCTAATCTAAAAATTTAAGCTTGTAAATATGGTACAAACTATGATATTTATTATGTAACACTCACCCTCAATTTCGACCTAACAAAACTCACTAATTTGCAGGGCAAAAGAGATACTCTTTTCTGCTTATCTGATTAAGGTGTGTTTATCAAAATAATAATATGATAACAACAATAAATAAATAAAATAATAAAATATATGATAAAATCCAAAATCAAGAAATAAAAACTAAAACCTTTGGAAAACCAATAATGTGATTTACTATCATAATTTGTAAACATATATCTTATAAAAAGACATAACAAGCAGTTTTCCATTTTTCCTTCTCGTTTTTACAAAAACAGACCGGGAAGAATATCAATTTTACTTACCTTTTTCTTACATCATTCACAGGCATCCACAAGAATTAAAGTAGTGAGACATCATCATATATGATGCAATTAACCTACATCACCACCCCTGAAGAAGGAAGACTAGGTAAAATAATAGCTCATATATTACATATATATTTCCTTTCCACCTTGTTGGATTGCCTCATTCCATTACCCTTTATAATCCAATATCTTTTTCTATTTCATCTACCTCCAAGAAACGAGACAGAAATAAACTTGGCACTTATTCTTTCTAATGAGAGAACTTCTTAATAGAGGGGAAATACAATTAACAGGAACACTTGATTTTAGTCCTTTTCTCTGAGCAGCAGAATCTTTCCATTCCCCTTCCCCTTTCATCACCGACCATGGCATCTGGAGGCAATGGAGGCAACCAATGACAAAATAATTAAACAAATAAATAAAATAACCCAACCTCAAATGGATATTAATCCTATCAAATTGACAATAAACAACAACTTGAAACCAATCTTGGTGCTAGATAACCAACCAACAGCTGCTGGTGTTTTTTTTATCCCAGTTGCTACCTCTGCTTTTTCCCTTTCTTAAAAGCCTCGCACACACACTGGGTAAGACTAACACAAACCCATCATGTTCCTTTTCTTTATGACCATGCTCTGCTTTGTTCCCATGTATCGCTACTTCTCCTTATATTATTTCAATTGTTTTCCATCCTCAGCTGCCGCCAAACCAATCTAAATATGTTAAAAATAAATAAATAAATAAATCATTACTATATAGACTATTTTGAAACTTATTGATGATATGTTAATTAGGGAGTAGACATAGAAATCTGTGCATTTGAGCAATTTAAACTTTAAAAAAATCATAAAAATATATATGTTAGGAATAATATATAAAGAATAGCCAAGTTGAAAATGTAGGAGCTGTATATTAGATTTTTTTTTGTTATAGGTTTAATAAGATACTCATTATTTGTATAGACATGAATTACTTTTATGAAGAAATTTTATACAAGTTTGAAGTTTTAGATATACACGTGAAATCTTTATATGGATAGTCTCTAATTGATTTAAAGTTGGGAATAAGCACAATGTGGTTATAGAAAGTATCAAGTCAGGTCACGATAATTTTAATATGTAATCTGTACACTACTTATAAATTTTTGCTAACAAAATTCTGTAAATAGTAAGTATCCTGATGAAAGAATTTAGTATTAATTTGATATTTATATTAATAGATATTCAATTTCTTGAATTGATATGATACAGCATCAATTAAAATAATCACTAATAAATAACAAAATAGAGGTATAATATATAAAGGGATTTTCAATATAAATAATAATAAACAAATGAGATAATTTTAAATATATAGGTATAACGATATTCTTAATAAAATATACCATATAGTGTATTGATAATGTTATAAACACATTAAATGAATATAAATTTGACCACGAGAGGGTATAATCTTAAAACAATACCTAGGGAAATTCTATAATTTCATCATTAATTTCAATGGGATAGATCTCATTAACTATCTAACGGCTTATATCATACTCTACTATGTTTAAACTACCAAATAGTTAACATTCTAATTAATATATTTATTTTAATAGTTAAATGATCTACTACTACAACAAATAAGTTCATTATATATATGTATGTATGTACTTAAGTGTAAGCAGACGAGAGAGAGGTAGGTAGTCCTTGAACCACCCAAATTTAGCTACACCCTCTAGACAACCCATCTACTTTTCATAAGCAGACACATGTGCTCTTTTGACTTTTCCTACCACAGCTAGTGTTAAAGTTTATTATAACAAGCTATTCAAATTAAGCCTAAACCAAAGAAATCGATTCAACTAGGGCAAATCTCGGCCCAAATTCTATTCAAGTCCAATACAGTTTTAAAAAAAAATGCTACCTCAGCCAAAATGATATTAGAAATTAAAAAAAAAAAAACAACTCGATCAAACCAAACCATGGCTTCTTTCTCAAATCCTAGCAACTCATAAAGAAAATATCGATAGAAAATCCAAACTCTTCACAGATGTTGAACAGCATAAGTCTCTGATGCTCTTAATTCATTGAACTCGATATCTCTACAACCAAAGAATGTTTGGTTAGGTTTTGTTTCAAATATCCTATTTGTTTATGTATAATTAATGTTATTTGCATGTGTGTGTTTGTGCTAGGTAAATCAAGATCTGTGGAAGAACTCACTGGTTCTTCAAGTAACCAGTTGGCTCCAAAGAATTCAAGGACAAGTCCAAATGATATTTCCTCGCTACCCTTCTCCTCTGTAAAATTCGACTATTTATACTTTTTGCTCATATCTTAGCTAGAGCATGTTGTTATTTTTTTTTTTAGATACTATACTTTATTCCATGTCGACAAAGAGCTATATTAACTAAATGATATATTATTTAGTTATCTTGCTAGCTTCTATTGAAATATTCATAAACTGATAATCCATGAAATAACTGGGTCTCTTAGGTACCCTCCTTGTATTAGATCTGTTCGTATTAGATTCACCTCCCTTAAAGCATTGACCTTATCCTCAAGGTTAAACTGTGGATAATCATGTTGAAAAACATGGAGATTAACCTAGATTGCATCTTCAGGTAAATATGTTTCCCATTGAACCAAAATCTGTAAGACTCTAACTCCTTTCCTTCAAATGTGTCGCTGATTTAGGATAGCTAAGATTTTGAGCATATGATAATCCCCATGAGACTCTTCTGGCAAATCAACGATTTCATCATTTTGTCCATGAGCCTTTTTAACAACGATATATGAAAAACTGGATGTATCCTTGAATGGGAAGGAAGCTTGAGTTTATAAGCTACTAGTCTCACCCTATCAATGATCTTAAAAGGCCCAAAATATCTCATGGCCAACTTTTGAAACAATCGATAAGCCACTGAAATTTGGCAATAAGGTTGTAATTTGACATAAAAAAAATCCCCTACACACAGTTCTTTCTCAATATAATTTTATTAGCTTAAGTCTTCATTCTTTATTGTTCCATCAACAAATTATGGCACAATTCTCTCAAAAGTGCATCCTTAGTTAAGAGTTCACCATCAATGGCTTCCACTAAGCTAAGACCCTTAACATAATTAGGAATGGTAGGAGGGAGTCTACCATATAAAGCTTGAAAAGGGGGAAACCTTGTACTATGATGAAAACTTGTTTAAATGAGAATTCAACCCAAGCCAAAAATTTAGGCCATTCTTTGGGTTTATCTATCACAAAAGAGAGCAAATAGTGCTTCAAACATCGATCAAGAACTTCAGATTGCCCATCTGATTCAGGATAATACGCTAAACTGATCCGCAGTTTAGTCCCACTCAATTTAAAGAGCTCTATCTAAAATTTACTAACAGAAACTCTATCTCTATCACACACAATGGAGCAAGGAATTCCATGTAAATTAACTACCCTATCAACAAAAGCTTTAGCCACTGTCACAGTTGTATAATGTGTTGCCAATGGATTAAAATGACAATACTCGGTCAACCGATCAATTAAGACAAAAATAACAAAAAATCCTTCAGTTATGGATAACCCTGTAATAAAATCCATAGAAATGTCCTCAAAGACTTGTTATGGCACTGGTAAAGGCGGAAGGAGCCCTGCTGGTGATGCTTTCAAATACTTGATCTGCTGACATTTATGACATTTCCTCACTAACTTAAAAATGTCGAATTTTAGTCATGGCCAGAAAAAAGACATAACCCTCTTGTATGTTTCTAACACTCCCAAATGCCCCCAATAGGTGTATAATGGAATTCCATTAAGATGAATGGAATCACCAAAAAAATTTCAAGAATGAATATTCTGGCTCTCAAAAATAATAAGTCATCTCAATAAATCAAAGGCCACTTTATGGAGGCTCCGCTCTAGACTTGTTGAACAACCATAGTCCATTTTGAATCTCTGGAAAGTTCTTGTTTCAAAAAAGTCACAAAATCAAAAGATGGTAATGTTAGTGCCAAAAACATAGTATCATCAGAAAACATCCTGGATAAGGAATCCACTACTGCATTGTCTACCCTGGTTTGTATTGTATTTCATAGTCATAGCCCAAAAGCTTGACTTAAAATTGTTGTTGTTCCGAAGTTTAAATGACCTATGTCAACAACTCCTTCAGACTCTTTTGATCAGTTTTAATGATAAAGTGGCATTCCAATAAATATTGTCTCCATTTTCGCACAGCTTCTACTATAGCCACTAATTCCCAAACATAGGCACTGCCTTTCTGTAAACGAAGAGTGAACTTCTTACTGATTAGGCAATGGGATGTTGATTCTGATGCAAGATAGTTCATTGCGAAAAATCTAGTAACTCCAAGATTGGTTCTAAAACCAACATGTCCTTCAGTTGTTGAAAAGCTGATTAAGCCTTGTCGTTCTTTGAAAAAACGTGAATAGTAACCTGTGATGCCAAGAAAACCCCTAAGCTGCTTTACATTAAGAGGCTGTAGCCAATGAACAATAGAGTTGATCTTCTTTGGATCAAGTCTAACACATCTAGCCGACACAACATAGCCTAAATACTCAATTCTATTTTGGTCGAAAAAACATTTAGCCCTCTTGAGAAAAAAAATGTGTTGTCTCAAGCAGAGTAAAGTCTATTCTAAATGCTCCGTATGTTGGTCCATTGATCTACTATAGACCAAAATATCATTAAAAAAAAACAATGATGAATTTTTGCAAAAATGCCCTAAAAATAGAATTCATGATAAACTGAAAAGTGGAAGGTACATTAGCTAATCCAAAAACATGATAAGAAATTCATAATGCTATTCATGAGTCTGAAAGGCCGTTTTGTGAATGTCAACAAGGTACATGTGAGTTTAATGATAACCCACCCTTAAATCCATCTTAAAAAAATTGTGGCTCCCCCTAACTTATCTAACAATTCATCGATAATAGGTATAAAAAATTTGTCCTATATAGTGGCTTGATTTAATGCTCAATAATCTACACAAAAATGCTAAGTACCATCCTTTTTCTTAACCAATAAAACTGGTGAAGAAAATGGACTAGTGCTAGGTGGATAACTCTTGTATTAAGCATTTCTTATACCATCTTTTCAATTTTGGTTTTCTGAAAATACGGATATCGATATGGCCGAACATTGATAGGTTGCTCCTCATTCTTCAGATGGATATGATGTTGAATTTCTCTAAAAGATGGCAATGATGATGGAGCCACAAATACATCATTGAATGTGCCCAATAATGCTCCTAAAGTGTCATTGCTAGTGGTATAAGATGATGAATCCTCTGTTTAAGCCACAAAATTAAGAAACAAAGCCACCGAGTCGTTTTTCACCAAACTAAACATTTGTTTCTGAGTTATTTTTCAAGAAGTCAAAGCACTAGAGCCATGCAAGCACACCAAATGTTTATTATAGTAAAATTGGATAGTCAATTTAGTGTAATCAATAGTAACTAGTCCTAAAGTAGTCAACCACTGAATGTCTAGGGCCAATTCCGCTCCTTATATAGGTAATACAAAAAAATCAATGGAAAAAGTAAATCCTTCCAAAATCAAATCAATCTTCCTATATATGCCCTTACAAACCAGTTTCTCACCATTTGAAATTAAAACCAAAAAGTGACGAATCACTTCGATTGGAATTTTAATGCGATGAGCAACACTCTCTTGTATAAAGTTATGTGTACTGCCAGAGTCTACCAAAACATGTACACACCTTTGACTTGTCCTGTTAAACATAGAGTTTTTGGAACTAAAGCTCCATACATAGCATGGTAATTGATTTCAGCTTCTTGAACCTCAACAGCTACATCCAAAGAATCCTCAAAAACATCATGAGAAAGACATTCGTGAGACAAATCAGTATCATCAGGATGAATCATCAATAAAAATTTCGATTTACACACAGGATGCGAATGAAACTTCTCATCATAGTTATAATAAAGCCCTTTTTCTCTTCGTAAAGCAAACTCAGCTGGAGTAAGTCTCTTAACTAGCAATGTCTTTTTACTCATCTTACTATCACTCGATGAGGAAGCAATAGAATTGACATGTGGTGTAGTAATAGTAGGATTTAAAGAATGAATCTTACTAAGACCCCCTACAGAAGTGATAGATTTACTGACTACAAAATTCGAACTAGATAGATAAGAAACATGCAAGAGACATTGCAATTTATACTCTTAAAGTTTAGCTAAACTGATAACTTCTAACAAGTTGTTGCTTTGAAAGACAGTACCTCATGTTGAAGTATTGACTTGAGACCATAAATAAAACAACTGATCAAGAAACTCTTAGATAAGCCTGAAATGCGATTGAAAAGTCTTTCAAACTAAAGTTAATAGCCAGCTACTATTCCTGTTTGTGTTAGTTTGGTCAGCTTCCCTTGAAAATCCTCGAATAATGAAGGTCCAAACCAAATTTCTACTACAGATATAAAGGATTGCCAAGAGAAAATAAATCATTCTTAGACATCCATTGGAACCACTCCAGTGCATCACTTTCCATAGCAAAAGATGCTACATGAACTTTATCCTATAAAGGAACTTGATGAAAATCAAAGAATTGTGTAGCTTTGAAAATCTATCCGAAAACATCTGGTTCGGAAAATTTAGGAAGTTCTAGTTTAATACTCTTCAAACAAGAAGGAGATGGTTTGTAACTATGATGAGAATGTGATGTAGCGGAAGTAGAGTGTTGTAAATCAACCGTAGAATAATTCTCATCTTGTTCCCTTTCCATCTGTTTCTAAACAAATTGTACCAAAAATTTGAGATTATCATCAACACAAGTCAATCTATCCTTAACTTTCGTGAAACGTATTTGGATAGATCCAAATTTCTTAGTCAAATCCTCAATGTATTTAGCATGAGAAGAAACTTCTTCATTTAAATGCAACACACCTCTTGTGTTATCAGTCGTAGTCAACGAGAAGCATTAACTATTAAATCTTATTATAACAAGCTATTCAAATTAAGCCTAAATCCAAAGAAATTGATTCAACTAAGGAAAATCTTGGCCCAAATTTCGTTTAAGTCCAATATAGTTAAAAAAAATGCTACCTTAGTTAAAATGATATTAGACAATTAAAAAAAAACAAACTCGATCAAACCAAACTAGAAACCCTAGGAATTCTCTCGAAAACTCAAGTGGCTCCTTTCTCAAACCCTAGCAACTCATAAAGAAAATATCGAGAGAAAATACAAACTCTTCATAGATGTTGAACAACGCAAGTCTCTAAAGCTTTTAGTTCTTTGAATTCGATAGCTCTGCAACACAAGAATGTTTGGTTAGGTTTTGTTTCAAATATCCTATTTGTTTCTGTATATCTAATGTTATTTGCATGTGTGTTTGCGAGGAAAATCAAGATCTATGGAAGAACTCATTGGTTCTTTGAGCAACCAGTTGGCTCAAAAGAACTCAAGGATGAGCCTAAATGATATTTCCTCACTACCCTTCTCCTCTGTAAGATTCGACTATTTATACTTTTTGCTTGTATCTTAGCTAGAGCATGTTATCATTTTTTTTTAGATCCTATACTTTATTCCATGTTGACAAAGAGCTATATTAACTGAATGATATATTATTCAGTTGTCTTGCTGGCTTCTATTGAAATGTTCATTAACTGATAATCCTCTAAATAACTGGGTCTCTTAGATACTCTCCTTCTATTAGCTCCGTTCGTATTAGCTAGTTGTTCTCAAGGGCTAGTTTTTGACCAAGGATATTACTGTTATCACAATTGTTTCTACTTATGAATATGTTTCTTCAACCAAATCATTATAAATTTACTAATTTTTTTATAAATAGGACTCAAAGTTCATTAGATTGCACTATTATAAGCATTTTTTTTTCAATTTTGTTTCTTTCTGGAATTCATAAAAGATTCCTGTTATAACTTCCCCATTAAACACTTATCAACACGACAAAAAAAAAAAAAAAACTCTTACGAACACGAAAATAAAAAAAATAAGATACATTTTGAATATCCATTTTAGTGCCTTTGGTGGAAAAGACTTTGATCACTTCGAATGATGAACATTAGGGAGTAATCTGTTGAAAGAAACAAAGCAGAAAATATGAACTAATTTACTCTCAATAGTTCACTCAACAGCAGAGGAGAAAAAAATACTTTATGAAATTAGATACTTTATTTGACTAAAGAACTGCCTATTTATAGGCTTACAAATGTAACAAACTAGAGACTACAACAATGCACGTTTTACACTTTTTAAGCAACAACTCCAACTCATCATTATCTCCTGTAAACTAGGATTAGTGCTAAATAAACGATAACAAATCAGAAAGTGGATAAGGACTCAATAACAAACACATAAATAAAATATATTAACTATGCATAATACTTGATCAAATGAAATCTAATGTTGGTTTGTTCAATACTCCCCCTCAACATCAGCTTCCACTCTGTACACCATGCCAAGCTGATGACAGAAACCTTTGAACTTTTTGCTGCTCAAGCCTTTTGTGAATACATCTGCGACTTGATCCCCTATCTTGATCTGCCTTAACTCCACTTTTTCTTCAAGAACTTTTTCCCTGATAAAGTGATTATGCACTTCCACATGCTTAGTCCTTGTATGAAACACCAAATTCTCTACTAAGCATATAGTCGACAGATTGTCGCAATATAACGGGATGGCATACTCTACTGGTTAATGCAAATCCCCCAAAAACTGCATAAGCCAAGTGCTCTCTTGAGCTGCTATAGTTGCTGCTTGGTACTCCGCTTCAGTTGTTGACAAAGAGGCAATTGGTTGCCTCTTGCTACACCAAGAAATTGCTCCAGACCCAAGCATAAACACATACCCGATAGTAAAGTGCTGGGTATCATGATTGCCTGCATAGTCAGCATCACAATAGCCAACTATCTTGCAATCTCCACCTTTCTTGTACATAATTCCATACCCGAGTGTACCCTTAACATATCTCAAAATCTTTCGAACTGCTTCTAAATGAGACTTCTTAGGATTTTGCATGTACCGACTCATCACATAAACTGCATAAGAAATGTCAGGTCTTGTTAGAGTTAGGTAGATCAAACTACCCACCAATTGTCGATACATCGTTGCATCTTCCAAGTCTTTTCCTTTGTGAGCACACATCTTGGCATCTGGTTCCATCGTTATCAATATCGATTTGCAATTGAGCATTCCAAACTTCTTCAACAAGTCTTTGGAATACTTTTGTTGATGGAGTAGGATCCCATCTTCACTACAGTCAACCTCTAAACCAAGGAAGTGCTTAAGTTGTCCAAGCTCTTTCATTAGAAAGTGAATTGATAAATTCTATTTTGTTCGGAGAATTTCTTGCTCACAATCTCCTGTAAGAATTAGATCATCTACATACACTAGCACAATAGCTAATTTTCTTTCGACAACTTTGACAAACAAACTAGAATCTGCCAGTGCTACCGAATAACCACTATGTGTAAGAAATTCAACAATCTTACCATACTAAGCCCTTGGCGCCTGTTTTAATCCATAAAGTGCCTTTCAAAGCTTACACATACTCTGGATGTTCTTGATTCTGAAAGCCCATCGGTCGACACATGTAGATCTCCCGATCCAATTCTCCATGTAGAAATGCATTTTTCACATCCATTTGCCAAAGGTTCCAACCCTTGTTAGCTGCAAGTGCAAGTAGGACTCGAATAGTTGTAAGCTTCGCCACTGGACTAAACGTTTCATCATAGTCTAGTCTATACTATTGAGAAAACCGCCGAGCTACCAGGCGAGCCTTGTGCCTCTCAATTGATCCATTTGTGTGGTGCTTTAACTTAAAACCCATTTGCAAGAAATAGGTTTGACATCTTTTGGCTTTGGCACGATCTCCCAAGTTTGATTCTATTTTAATGTTGTAATTTCCTCCTCCATTGCTTTAATCCACTTTGGATTTTGAAATGCTTCCTCATATGTCTCTAGCTCTTTCTCTTCTACTTCTTCTATAATAGCGGCATTAGCATACTTGGGATTTGGCTTTCTAGTTCTTGTTTACCTTTTGAGCCTGCTGACACTACACTAGACTCACCTTCTTCGCTTGGATGTTGATATACACCAGTTTGCCAAGGATTTTGAGCAACGTTTTCCTCGACATTTCCTTCGTCGTCAACACCTTCAGCTTCATCTAGACTTAGGTGGATTTGAGAAGATTCTAATGCTTCCTTAAAAACATCTGAGTCTGGTAATACTTCCTTATCTAAGGACCACCACAATGAAGCTTCATCAAACACCACATTCAAGGATGTGTAGCACTTCCCAGTTACTGGATCACAGCACCGCCATCCTTTCCTTTAACTGTCGTATCCTACAAAAGTACACCTGACAGCCTTCTTATCTATCTTGCTAGGTAAATGATTAGGTACAAATACATAGCATATACATGCAAAGACTTTGAAATAACTTGTAGTAGGCTTCATGCTCCATAACTTCTCAAAGGGTGAAAGGAAACTTAACCTTTGTTGAGGAAGCCTATTGATCACAAATGCAACCGTCCTCATTGCTTCTACCTAAAATCGTCCAGGAACATTTTTAGCGTGGAGCACACTTCGACATACTTCAGCCAGGTGCCTGTTCTTCCTTTCTGCTATGCCATTTTGCTGTAGTGTGTTGGGACATGTGAATTGATGGTGTATCCTACACTCCTGAAGGCAATTTGAGAACTCATCTGAGGTGAATTCTCCTTCGTTGTCAGTGCGTAGACAACGAACCTTTCCATCAACATCTGCTTCTGCCTCTTTCTTGAACTCTCTAAACTTTGAAATAGTCTTAGATTTTTCTTTCATAAAGTAAACCCACACATACGTTAAGAAGTCGTCAATGAAGGTCACCATGTACTTCATCCCACCAACAGAGGCTTGCCTAACTGGCCCAAACACATCAGAGTGTATTAACTCTAATGGTTTCTTTGCTTTAAATTTAGACTCTTCGAATGGCAACTGGTGTGCTTTTCCATACTGACATCCTGCACACACTGTGTCTGTTCTAACTTCAATTTTAGGAAGTCCCTTCACCATTGACTTCTTCATAATCACAAATAGCTTGGAATAGCTAATGTGACTTAACCGCAAATGCCATAAATCAGCAGTCTTGTTCCTCCTCGCCTTGTCTACATATGCAGTCTCTACTGATAACACATAGACTGACTCTAATCTTCGTCCTTTCATCACTGGCTCTTCTATAATCTCAAGGTCACAATATACCTTCACATCTCGTGGACCAAACAAGACAAAATGACTAGAAGATGTTAATTGTGCTATTGAGAGAAGGTTCTTCTTCATACTTGCAACTTGATAGACATTTTGAAGTGACACCTCATCATCACTAGATTGGCGAGAGACAATTGTACTACCAATGTGGGCCATTGGTAACTTTGAGTTGTTTACTGTCACCACCATACGACTTCCCTTGTAATCTGACAAATTCTGCAACTTTTCAACGCCACCTGTCATGTGATTGGAGCAACCTGAGTCAATAATCTAATCTTTTTCATAATTGAATCAATTGGATGTTATAGCTGTAGAAGAAAGGTCCTCTTCTTCTATAGCAAAGAATGCTTCAGCATCCCACTCCTCTTCGATGTTAGAAGTAACAACATTACTTTCCACGGCTTTTTTCTTTGACTTGCAATTTCTCGCCATATGTCCCTTCTTCTTGCAGTTAAGCACTGCCCTTCAAACTTTTCGCTACGACTTCAATTCTTTGAGCCTTCCCCTCCACGAGTGCTTCCTTCACTTTGACGACCTCCCATCTCATCATCATTCCTTTTATATCCACCGATACCATGCTGCTTGGAATTCCATCTACCTTTATTGGCATAGAGTGCTTCCTCTTGACTCTTTGGTGAAGCTCCTCCCATTTGCTTAGCTAAGGCTTCTTGACCAACTAGCAAGTTCTCAAATTCTATAAGCGATGGCTGAGTTTGCCATCCTTGTACAACAGCAACAAAGCCTCTATATTCAGGCATTAGACCATGGATGATAATCCGATTCATCCTTGACTCTCCTATCAGGGCTTGTGGATCTAACTTTGAAATTTCTTGACATAACATCTTTACTTTATGGAAATATTGTGCAATTGTCATGTCGCATTGTGCTATCGAAAGTAATTCACTCTCTAAGAGTTGGAGCCTCATGTCATTTTTTTTTCGAAAATAGCTTCGCAAATGTATCCCAAGCCTACTTTGGGGTTATGGCGTCTTGAGCACATCCTCTTCAATGGTCGTCTTCAAAGCAAACATTGCCTTACCCGCTTTGATCTTCCACTTCCACACCGTGCCATTTGCATCTTCGACTTCCGGTTGTGTCACCTCGCTATCGTTGACAACCTCCCACAAATCTTGCCCTTGCTTGTACGACATTATGCAAGTTGACCATGTATTGTAGTTATTGTTGTTGAGCTTTTTCATTTCACCGACAACTTGTAGGTCTGTCATGATGTTGACAAAGAAACTCAAACAAAACTACAAATATAATCTCCCAAAGATTGATGGGCTCTGATACCATTTGTCACGGGATGGGAGTTTCATCCCTCAAAGAGTTCCCGTGCGATGCTCGATCATCCCTCCAAGCATCGTTTGTTGTTAATTTGGATGGCGAGCCAACCTAATCTTCCTTAACTTCCCAGGTCAGTTCCGAGCCCCATATTCTCATAAAGATACCATCTCGGCTTTGCCACGATCCCTCATAGTTTTGGGAGGTTCAACACTACGAACTGGTTTTGGCCTGCCTTGGCCTGATCAGGAGAGCGGCATCAACTCTCAACCAGTTTGTCCACAGGAGGCTATACCTGTCTTCAGAGACAACCCACACCACGAACAAACCTTCTGCTGATGCCACTTGTAACTCAACATGCCCAAGTTAAATACCTCCATAAAGTCTTCAACTCTCGGACCGTGACACTCTCCCTACTTAAATTCATGATGTCCTCATCATGAGGCAAATTTGATGCAGCCATTACCCACTCTCAAACTCTCACCCTTCTCCATACCCATTGTCATCACACCTAAGATCATCTCACCAGGACTTCGGGCTTCCATAAGCATCTTCTCTCCCTCACCTATTCATCCATCCTCCGAGATCGCCTCTTGTTGAGTTGCCCAACAATAAGGTTTGAGCAAAAGATCTTGCTTCAACCCCAACTTACGACACAACTGCCCTCTAGCAACAATGTCCTCACTCTGGTGGCCGCTCCTCTTGAGCTTCATCCGCACGAGTTGAATTAACAACAAGATTAGGGAAAATCCTTATCTCCACGACTCGCGACACAGCTGCTCTCTGGCAACAATGTCCTCTCTCTGGTAATCACTCCTCTTGAGCTTCGCCCACACGAACTGCATCCATAACAAGAATTATCCACTCACCAAGAACTCTAGGTAGCATCTAAGTGGTCCAATGGAGCTGGGAACTTCCACTCTGATACCACAGTATTGAAAGAAACAAAGCAAACAATACGAACTAATTTACTCTCAATACTTCACTCAACGGCAGAGGATTAAGGGAGATAGGGATGCGGTGGCATTACTTATTAAGACATGAGCACATCTTTGCTGTCGTCTTTGCCGCTAGAAGTGAAATGGCTATATGGATAACCCTTGTCTTAGGCCTTTTCTCGAGAAACCACAGGCGAGAGTCTTCATGTTCTTACCCCTAGCGAAGGCAAGATTTTAACACAACATAGGTAAAATTCTGCCATAATGATATATAGCCTCACGGGATTAATAAGGATGCAACCAGGTCAGCCATAATGGGTTTCCGACCCGACCAACTTGATAAAAACCCTATAAGATAATAAGGTTAGGTTTAGACATAGGTAAAAAACTTATAGGGTATTAGGGTCGGGTTCGAATACTACTAAAACCTAATGGATAACCACCCGACCCGTTAGTCCCAATAAAAAAAATTATAATATAAATACATTTACTAAATGTAAACATAGTAACTGGCTAAATTTAAAAACAGAGTGGCAAAGAAAAGGTGAATTGCTATATTATTAGACTATTATTTTATTGTCTTAAGCCTGCTATATCCATAAAAAAAAATTAATAAGTAGGGTGGGTTCGGATTGATAATTGAGCGGGTGGTCGGTGGGTAATCGGGTTAATAGTCAGGCGGGTGGCGGGTTTAGATATGGAAAGAAAACCTTATAGGATTATAGGGTCGGGTTTTGTATGCCCTCTAGTGTAGCGAGTTCGGGTTTGGGTTCATATGATCCACCCGAAACCGACCCGGTTGCATCCCTATGCTGGAATACAAAACAACAACTTCATTTGATCCCTCAGCAAAAGCTTCTGATAATGGTCGACATTTAACCAGAGACAAGAACAAAAGTTCCTTGCTAGAAATGTAGATAAGGGGTATCACTAAACCCCAGTGTAAGACTCCAGGTCTGTTTGGTTAAATTTTTTCAACAGATACAAATACTTTTTTAAAACTTTTTTCTAATAGATTGTTTATCAAGAAATAGATAAAGATACAAAAAAAGTTGATAGTTCTCATAAAAAGATCAAATATAGATAAAATATATATATATCGGACATATTTACACATATTATTTTAATATAGATATAGATATAAATGAAAGACAGACCATCCAATGGATGATCTTGGTTTGGATAGATAGCTCTGTTCCATTTGCTACAGTGTAATTTGAAATTTACCTTTGGTGTATATGAAGATTGAAGCGCAAAGGAATTTTGTCAAAGGAAATCACTTCTGCTATCATTTTTATTGCCCATTAAATGCCTATCTTTTCATCTTGCATAAATTTGTACGCATTTCTTTGATTGCATTGCCTTCGGCAGAGATGAGATGTGCAATGTTGAATTAGTTTGTACACCCCTGCCCCCGCCAAATGACCTGAGTAATCAAAAATAATATCATCAACTCATTGGGCTGTGTTTTACAAATACCAAAACATGTTTAGGATGGAGCTACATAATGACAAGGGATTGATGCAAATCATTCCCTCCCCTCCATTAATAACTATTGTTGTTTTTGGCCACTAATAACCATTGTTGTTGAATTTAAAACTAGAAGATATTTGGGGTGTTATTTTTAAATCATCATACCCTCTCGTCTATCCTGCAGGCAACCTTAAGCTATACTGGGTGCACGTTGTTTTTTATTGCCTTCTCATCAAAAGCAAGAATGTGCTATCACTCCAATTTCGTTAATTGTATTGTACTTAGCAGAGCACTTGCAGGCATGCTTAATGATCGTGTTTGCTGCAAGGCAATGGACGACTCTCCATTTGTTCTGTTGCTTGCATGACATGTTGGTATTCCCCGACATCTCTAATGTTCACAGTTTTTAGTGTAAAGCAATAAGCTTGAACTGAGGCGTAGATACCATCTTGATCTTTTTTCTTTGTGTTTTTTTTTTTTCCCCCTTTCAAGGACACGATAGTTGGCAGGCATTACAGCAGCAACAGCTCTTGGTGCAGCTGCTGCTCCTGCCCAATTATTCGGTGATCAGGAACACAGAGAAACCGGACATTTGGTAACAATTTTAGTTGATGCACAGGTGGGCTATAGGTTCTCCTCTTATTAAAACTATTTGCAGAGTTTGGCGAAGACGATTGAAATGGCCTGACTTAATGGAAGTTGTATGAGACTAGGTATAAATGAGATTTCCAAAGTTGTTCTTTACATAAAACTCAAGAGCAGCATTTTTATTGGTGTTACTAATTTCTGCTGTGCTATTATGTTAAGTACTTGAACTGGTTTATTCATTAGTCCCTATTTGTTTTTTATGCAGATGAAGAAAGTAAACCTCAAAATGAAGCATTTTGACAGCCTGGAGATAGAAAATGCTAAAACAAGATGTGCTAAAAGCATTGATCATGTTAAAGCACATCAAGATGTTGTAACAGACTATAAAAGCCAGAATATATACGTGGAGTGGAAAGACCATGTTTCTTTGAAATTGTATGAAGCGAATATATGAGGTCACTCAGATCATATCCTTTGAATTTCCTTGTACTATTATTATGTAAAATCACTTGTAATAAATGGAAAAAATTTACTACTAGATGATTTGGTGATAATATTAACATTGTTAGATGAACAATACTTTTTGGCCACATGATACGTATTCTCTTTTGATGAAATTCTCTTTACTCAAAACATCCGCAAACAATGCTATTAATTGGGTAGTTGCTTCATTTAATGAGGGGGCGATGCATCCACAAGATTGGGTTAATATTCAATCCAATGCCCTCTTGTTGATTTACATTTGTTTTTTGGGTTGCTTGCTGAACTTGCTCTCTCTAGATGTAATTCCTGACCTTCGATGTTATGATAAACGTAAAGGAAAACACAGTAGCAATAAAATTTATACCCCAGTAAAAATTCATTATGTTGTTTCTGCCACTTTAATTGGTAACACAAGGTATCCAATGATAGATTCAATCTTCCAAGAAGCAGCAAATGAAAATTGGAGTAGTAGAAGAAAATCTGCGTTGATGCATCAGGTACAACCATACAAGCTGTCACATGTCTTTTAATATTAATCCCTACAGTAATTGATATATAGATATGGATCTCCACCAAGCGTCCTCTATAGTATCCCAGAGTGTTCATTTCTATCATTAGATAATGCAAAAAATAATATGAAATCGGCTACACGGTTGTCAACAAATATTCAAATAGAAAAAGTAGAATCATTTTTAAGACATTGATTACGTTATTAATTTAAGTCTTCTTCTCTGAATTTTGTGGCAAAAAAATGGAATAGTGTTTCATTATGTGTCTACAAACATGAATGTTTGGTTTGGAACATGAGTTGAGAATTATTCATCATAATTGTAATCATTATTCAACTTCAAATTCATGCTAACATTCTTCTTATTTCAAGGAGATCCAGTGCGGGTGGTTAGCTTGAGGAACTCGATTTCAGGACAAACTCTTGCAAGGCTGGCAGAAGGAGTGACAAGTACAGCTTTCCACACCAGAGTTGTGGCTTTGCTTCCTATCCCCTTTTCTGTGCACTCTTGAGTTGCAACTTTGCCCCTTCTTCTTGACGTTGAAAGCAAGTTTATAATATAAAGTGCAACCACATATATTCTGGACTGATTAACTATGAGACTCTCCATAGAGCTTCTTGTCCGGTAAATCACAACCAAACTCAAGACAGCTGCAACAACATAAAGTATTAACAAAATGCCACAACTGAGGAATTGACGTATTACTCCACTGCAAGTGAGCTCTTCTTCTATCTGTGTTGTTTTTACTGACATCGCTTCGCGAATTTCCATTGTAGAGCGGCAAGGACACCTGAAACATAGCCATAGCTGCTGGTCTTGAAAGCGAAAACTTTCTCCAATGCCAACCAAAAAAAAAATCACAGGGAGAGAGAGAAGGAAAAGTGATGCAGTGGACAAGATAGCACATAATTATTTGGAGAAATGGCACAGGATTTGATGATAATGGCAGTTTCGTAATTTCGGGAGTTTTGGATTTTTACCGAGCGGGACCATATTCTGAAGGGAAACGATCCAACGGACAGAACTCACAAGCTTTGCTTGTGACCTAAGCCGATTTTCGGCCAAATTCCTTCGTTTAGGCCGTCAAAACCGCGTTTTTACTATTTTTAGTAATTTTTCTTTATGTCTTATCTTTTCATTGGATAATCGTTTTTATATGCCGTCTGTGGCATTAATCTCGTCCGTTCATTTTTTTTCGCCCTAGGTATTATTTAGATAGTTTCCTTTTTTGGTAAAAATAGCATATTATATATTCTAGGGTTACAGAAGAGACAGAACAGATTGTCTTTTGAATGAAATTTTATTGAGAGTGTTCTCTCTTTTTCCAGAATTCGACATCTTGAATAGATTTCGATTTTTGATGCCAAATATCAAGGTATTCTTAGAATCAATTGGTATTTGAAGATCACAAGCCGGGTATTCGTGCGCGAATCAACGTCTTGCGATAACCCCTTTCATATTCCGCTGCGTCAAAAAGAGAGATAGTCAATTGTAAGAACACAATTAAAACCTTTTTGCAAACCAATCGTTTGCACAATGAGTTTGTCCAGTACAATATCTCGAGAAGCCATGAACCACATGCCACCTTAGCTCTTTTTTCAATTCTTTCATTGAATTGAGTTTTCCTTTAAAAACTCCATACATAATTTTTATACTGGATTGACTGAATTTCAAGCCAGTGTGCTACATATTCCTCAACATTTTTCATGAGTGCATACAGAAATTTTTGCATGCAGTCAACAGGTTGAAATATCAAAACATATTCAGGATGCAGCTATATACCAGCATGGAATTATTGGAAGTTATTCTCTCCACTTAAGGATAAAGATTGAGCAATGGCTGTTGAAGATGAATGTTATCTTTTTTGCAATTGAAACTAAATTATATTATAAACAGTAGTTCTAAATCATTGTACCATTTTGCTAGAACTTCTTCCTATTGCATGGTTTTCAATTGTCTTCTCATCGGAAACATTAACTGTAAATCCAACGCAATGTATTAAAGCTTGCAATTTATTGAAAAGAACAGTATCCCACCATTGCATTGCCTTTAGTAAAGCAGAATCCAGTTATGATTTATTGTGAATTTGAGATGTCAGCGTGCTTGCAATTTTAGGAGTTTCATCTTTAATTGCACAATGTTTTTTCGTCATCATTCTTTTCCTTGAATTTGATGGTCTTACTAGTTTTCCGCATTAATCTGGAGTAGGATAGAAGATCATGCTTCATTGTCATTGAAACCTTTTGTTTTCTTTTATATACGACCTTGCGTGTCGATTCGTTAATTGCTGAGTTTGGTAACGATGCTTGAAATGGTCCGATGGAGTGGAAGTAGTGTGAGACTGCAAGCAGACGAATCAATTTAACAACCTTGAAATGATAATGGAAAAGGATTGTGCGCTAAAAGAGTTGATCACATCAGAACGCATCAAATTGTCGTAAAACAGAGACAACATTATGAGCCATAATCATTAGTTAAAGTTGTTCTCCTTGCGCATGTTTACAGGTGTCACGCTAAGAAGGGTCAGAAGTAGAATAATGTTGTTATCTCTTTATTTCTTTTTGTCTCTAGTACACGTGTGTTGCATCTGTAAGTGGAATAATTTTCAATAGGAAATATACATCATGCGGATGTAGACGTGATTGAACATATGAAAAAGATAATAGATAATTTATAAAATAACTGTTGTCTGTAATTTAGGAATATGATAACTTCTATTTACTCATCATATCTAATTACACATCACATATATTACCCACTAAAACCTTTCCGTGTAATGTTGTTTGTTTTTTCAATTAAAATTAGATGATAACCAAAACTAAGATTATTTACCTTTTGCTTATATAATCACTAGTTCCACAGGATGGATTAGCTGTTGAGAAATGATTCGCAACAAAAAGCCCAAAATAGGGAAACTACACCTGGAGTCACAAAAGGACATTCTTCTTGGCCAATAGCAATAGGTTGTCTCCCATTGGCTGTGTTTCCCGTGAGTTGGAAACGAATGGCAATGCTATTTATAGTGGTTCCTCAGCTGGGAGGTTAAAGCATAAAGACACAACTATAATATGGGCAAGAATAGTACAGCTATTATTTAATATTCATATTATTAGCAAACTGTCATATCTTCCATAGCATTATGGAGCTTGCACTCAATTTATCTTTCTTTTTTTAAGCGTTCATTATATTATATTGTGCAATGCACACTAATCTTCCCTCTATATATATGCATAAGGAAACGTTCATAGGACAACCAAAGCTACTTGGTAAACCAATTTTGTAGAGCAGTGAGATAGAGAGAGAGAATCTCTAGATGGCATTGAGGGAAGGTCGAAATCAATCATTGATGGTAGCAGTAGTTTTAGCTTTTTTGTTGATATTTATAATGATGGTGCATCTTCCACATAAGGTAGAGGGTGCAATTGGGATCCAAATGAACCCGTGCACACTTCCTCAATGTATCATGGAGTGCAAAAAGGCCTTGAAGGAAAAATATCAAAGTGCAAGCTGTGCAACATCCGGATCCCAGGGAAAGTTCTGTCTTTGCTTAGGCTAGCTAATGACATGTGAGGATACTTATTTTGTGCCTCAATATGCCAAGCTTCGCCACAAATATAACTAATAAAATTTCTAGTATTATGTGCTCTAAATAAAACATGGATTTAGGTGAGGATGCTTTACAGCAGCTCAACCTCCATGTATAACATTGACTCTTTGTCCAAACCAAAAAAGATAAAAAGGTGTACTTAGTTGTCTTCTATCCTGTGCGGCTACTTTTAATTTTATGATGTATAAGAAAATATAGTTCACATACTCTTCCTATTTCACACGTGACAAGTCCTATTTCTACTTTTAATTTTGAGTTTTGACAGACTCCAGAAGAATTGGTTAGCTAGCACTATATGTAAAAGGAAGAAGACCAAGAAAAAAAGAGGTTGTGATCTGGACCAAGTGTCCCCTGTGGAACTTTTATCTTAACCCAGTCAAAATATGTTCTTCCAGTAGCACGTTTAGAAACCAATGCGGTCAAATCTCGGAAAAAATTTTGTGAGCAGAGTGTCTACAACAATTAAGTATTGAGCTCCATCAACAATATTTCTTAAGCAACAAAGGCTAGATATGGAAATTCTAGTATGCATTCAACATGTCTAAATTTATTGCTAGGTCATTCTCCCCATTTAAGCATAAAGGTCAAGCAGTAGATATATCTTTTGGATGATATTTCTCAACTGCCATGCCATCTCATAACATACTAGAACCCCTTCCTTACTATCCCATAGATTATTTCAATTGTCATCTCATCTAATTCGATGCAACCCTTAGCTATATGTCTAATGAAATTTATTAAACTAACAGCATGTTGAAAATACCATCAGCATTCTTCACTTTGTATTTGATGATCTTACTAGTTTTGTTGAAAAAATGAAAGTATTTTAGACGAAGAGAGATAGATGAAATTTAAAACAGAAACGTTTTAGCTGAACAAAAACCATAGGCAAGAGCACTTCTTTCTTTCTTTCTTTTCTTCTTCATTTTCTCTCTTCTTTTGTGATATTTTTTCTGCTATTTTCTGCTCTACACAAATACACATAAGGAACTCCTATTCATAGCAGGTAGTTCAATTCTTTAATCAACAATTAGTACAACTAACAACATGGATTGTGTCCTTCAAGTAAGGATCACTGTACTTCTTTCACCTAAACTATATTTTATATTTTACAAGACAAAATGCAACAATATAATTAATATTGACAAAAATCTCAGCAACTCCAACAAGTATTCTATATTATTGTAAAGTAGAATAGAAGAACGTACTTCATCGAAACCTTTTGTTTCCTTTCGTATTTAACCTTGCGTTTATGTGAAAGCGTCTCATGTGCCGATTGGTTTACCGCAGAGCTTGGTAAAGATGCTTCAAACAATGAGTGGAACTAGCTTAATTTAACAAGTATTCGTTTTTTTTTTTTTCTTCCTAATGATAATGAAGAAAGTCACAAAAGAAGCCTTTCAACAACCTAGAGATGATAATGGAAAAGGGAACATGCGCTAAAAGAGTTGAGAAAGGACACAGTTCACAGGTTCCTTAGTTTTCTTGCTTTTTGATTATGTTATCACTAACTCCGCAGGAGGGATTAGCCGTGAGAAATGATTCGTAGCCAAAAACCCAAAATAGGTACGCCACAAGTGGAATCACGAAAGGACATTCTTGTTGGCCACAGGTTCCTTCCCTATTGGATACCTTTCCCTTCAGTTGGATGAGAATGACAGTGCTATTTTTGGTGGTTCTTCCTCTTCGGGTGGGAATTTAAAGCATAACCATACTATTATGATATGGCTAAGATAGATACGACTATCATTTTAATATATATCATTAGCGTGTGGTCATTTTTCAAAGCATTGTGGAGTCTGCACCCAATTTATCAATTTTTTAAGGAAAAAAAGTAGTACTCTTTTTTGGCCTTCCGACCGGAGATTCAAACCAGGCCTTTTACTTGAAAGACAAGATGCTATTAGGCTACAATGCTATTAGGGAAAAAAGTAAGTATATAGTTTTCAACGTTTTACTGTTTTTCTATTTCAGTTCTAAATCTTTTGTTTTTTTTTTTTCTTATTTGAGTCCTTAACCTTTACAAAAACTTACAAACGATGATTTTTTTAATGCCGCTAGTTTTGTCCATTAAGTTTGACACTTGGTGTAATTTTATTTGCTGAAAATTATTAATTCAAATTAATAAAAAAATAAATTAGAAATAAGTTCTAAAAAATAATTAAAAATAACTAAAAATTAGAAAAAAAAAATTAATTTAAGACTATAAGAATTAAAAAGAAAAAAAAATAGAAAATTTTGTAACCTATATAGAAGCCCCTCTTGTTTTTGTTTCCTGGATTCAAATGCTCATTGAGTGTCATGTTCTATTAGTTAAACTATATATTGTTGTCGTTGATGCCACATCGAGTGTTGAATTAAGGGGAAGCGAAAACAAGCCTCAGAACCCATATCACACATGGACACATTATATACATACATATAATTATATATGTTATTAGTATAGATGAAAATTTGTTGTTTTGTGTTTTGTATCTCAATTATTTCCCTAATATATCATACGCATATATGTTTCATATAGAGTTAAAATATATTTCAATTATATGAATCAAAATCTATACATGATGATATATAATTATAAATACAAGTTAAGATGTTTTGTATGATATAGATAAATATATAATTGGCAATTTATGTACATTTATAGTATAAGAGTATATATAATTAAAATATGTTATATACCATAAGTTTCAAATTATGTCACATATAAACAATCATTTTGTATGTAATGTATGTCATGTTAAAATTTATTTTTACTTTACAAACTTTTATATCCTTTTCTTTTAATTCCTATAGTCTTAAATTGATTTTTTTTTTAATTTTTAGTCATTTTTAATTATTTTGTTAAATTTATCTTAATTTAGTTTTTTTTAATTTTAATTAATAATTTCTAGCGAATAAAATACGCCAAGTGTCAAAACTTAATGAAAAAAACTAATGGCATTAAAAAAAAGTTCTCATTTGTAACCATTTGCAAAGGTTAAAGACTCAAATAAAAAAAAAAAATGTTTAGGACAAGTAAAAAATACAATAAAACATTGAGGACTAAAAACATACTTTTCTCTTTTTTTAAGTGTTCATTATCTTTTAAGCTTCTAATCTAATTTAGCAATGCTCACCTGGCCTTCCCTATAGACAAGCTGTTATAGATTAAATTACCTTATCATGACTGATTACAACTTAAAAAATCCCTTAATGGCATCGAGCCAAAGTTAAAACAATAATTAATAAATGGTAGTAGTTTAAAGCCAGTTATTGATATTTATAACGGTTAATTAAAAAAAAAAAAAAACAAAAAAAGAAGTGATCTGTGTTTTAGGCTTTCATAAAAACATGAGCTATGTCTTTTTTTATATAAAGTTAACTAACCTAAAATAACGTACGTGTTGTTCTGTCCAAGTTGAATATTAAATATACACTTGTCGAACTTTGAAGGTACTAAAAAAAAAAAAAAAACCAAAACCACAGCCTCTGAATTTGAACAAGAGAAAGGAGACAAAATTCATCTTCTTCTCTTTGTCGGGTGCAAAATTATATTTGATATTGGAGGTTAATCATATGAACAAGATAATGGAAAGGAGCATGTATTATATCTCGTATATTGAAAATGATACTTTACAAATGAATGACTCAAAGTCCTTTTATAGGATACGAAGGCGGTAAAAAATAAACTCCAGGTAGTGGAAATTGCCTCTCCAATGACAGCTCAAAAATCTAATATAGGACAGCTCATGGTCTAGAATTATCTTCATCATTCTTGTAAAATCAGCTCATGGTCTAGAATTATCTTCATCATTCTTGTAAATCAGCTGCCAATTAAAGTCAAACTATAATTTCCTGATGTTAAAATAAGCTCCAGATCAAAGTTGCATGTTTGCAGCTATACTTACATGATATGTAAGTAAATTTCTACCGCCTAAGCATAATCCAAAAATTATAAATTATTATTTTAACACCCTCTCTTAATTTGTAAGTTTAAAACTTCTTCTAAATTGCTCGAACTTTTCTGCTAGTACAGCTTTTGTAAATATATCTCCAAGTTACACTTTTGTATTGATAAATTCAAGTTGGATTTCTTCTTCTTGTACCAAATTCCTAATATAGTGATGCCGTAACTCGATATGCTTTGTCCTTCCATGAAATACAGGATTCTTCGTCATGGCAATAGTTGACATATTATCATAATAGATAATTGTGGGGGCTTCCTGGCATTGATTTAAATCTTCCAAAATTCTTCTTAGCCATACTACTTCACATGATGCATTTGTGGCTGCTATATATTCTGCTTCAGATGATGATAATGATACTATCTTTTGTTTCTTTGATGGCCAAGATATAATATTTGATCCTAAAGAAAATACATATCCATATGTGCTTTTTTTTTATCATCAATTGATCCAGCCCAATCACTATCTGTATATCCAATAAGCTTGAATTCTTTTTATTTCATATAATGAATACCATAACTTTTTGTTCCTTGTGAATATCGCAATATTCTCTTGGCCGCTGCATAATGTAGCTTACTTGGATTTTGCATAAATCTTGAAATCAAACTAATCGGGTAAACAATATCCGACCTTGTGTTTGTCAAGTAAATCAATGACCTAACTAAACTTCTATACATCTTCCCATCAACTTTTGGTGCTCCATCTTCCATCTGCAATTTCTCATTTGTTGCAAGCGGAGTAGTAATCGGCTTGCAGTTGTTCATTTGATATCTTTTCAACAAATCATCCAAATATTTTTCTTGAGAAATAAATATTTCTCCTTTGGATTGATGAACTTAAATTCCGAGAAAATATTTCATAACACACAAATCTGTCATCTCATATTCTTCATCATTGCCATCTTAAATTCATCCATCATGGATTGACTTGTACCTGTATAGATCAGGTCATCCACATACAAAAGTACAATAAGAAAATCATTTGTACCTTCTTTTTTGATGTAAAGTGAAGGTTCATTTTGACTTCTTTGAAATCCGTTTTTCTGGAAATAGCTATCAATTTTGCTATTCCATGCTCGCAGTGCCTGGTTTAATCCATATAACGTCTTATGTAGGTGATACACCTTATCTTCTTTTCCTTTGATAATATATCCTTCAGGTTGTTCTACATATACCTCCTCTGGCAATTCTCCATTTAAGAATGCTAATTTGACATCCAGCTGATACATTGGTAGCTCTAATTGAGCTGCTAATGTAAGGACAATTCTGATTGTTTCCATGCAAGCAACTAGTGCAAATGTTTCATTGAAATCAACTCCTGGTTGTTGAGAATATCCTTTTGCAACAAGACGAGCTTTGTGCTTTTGGATTGAACCATCTCCTCTATATTTGGTCTTGTAAACCCATCTTAATCCAATAACCTCGTTATTTTTTGGAAGATCAACAAGCTCCCAAGTATTATTCTTTTCAATGGTTGCTATCTTATCATCTATGGCTTTAATCCAAATTTCTTCTTTTGCTGCTTCCTCATATTTTTGTGGTTCACAAGAGAAGAATGCAAATTCACATGATTCATAAATATCGCGTAAGGAATGTACCTTCCTTATTGGATTTTCTGATTCTAGATAAAATTCTTGTGTGCCTTGTGGTGCTGATGTACTAGGAGTATCAGGATCTGAATTGGTTTAAGGATCTAGCTGCATAACATTAGATCCTGGGGACAAAATTCTTTTCATAATAGGATATTTTTCTTTCCAATCCCATGATCCATCTTCATCAAATATAACATCTTTCGATATAATCAACTCATTTTTATCTGGATTAAAAAGACGATAACCTTTAGATTCACCACTGTAACCAGTGAAAATATACTTTTCTCCTTTTTCATCAAATTTTTCTTGCTTTTGTGATGGAATGAGAGAATACGCTTAACATCCAAAAATCTTCAAATGAACAACTGGTGGTCTTTTCTTATACCAAGCTTAGTAAGGAGTTTTGTTGAGAACAGCTTTTATATGGTGATCTGTTCAATATATAGATTGCAGTATTTACTGCTTCAGCCCATTAACTTTTTGGAAGTCCTTTCTGTGTTAGCATACTTCTATCCATCTCCACAATTACCTAGTTCTTCCTTTCTATAAGGCCATTTTGTTGAGAAGTATGTCGTACAGTCAGCTGCCTTTTAATTCCAACATCTTTGCAATAATTTTGGAATTCATGTGATGTATATTCACCTCCACGATCAATTCTCAATATTTTCAACTTGTATCCACTTTGCCTTTCTACCATAGCTTTAAATTTAAAGAAAGTGGAAAATGCTTCTGACTTTTGCTTCAAGAAAAATATCCACATTATTCTTGTATAATCATCAACAAACAAAATAAAATACCTATTATCATTCAAGGATGGTGTTCTTGTTGGTCCAAATATATCAGAATGAACCAACTCCAATGTAGCTTTAGCTCTATATGATGTCTTTGGAAATGGTAACTAATGCATTTTGCCAAATATGCAACTTTCACATAGTTGTTTAGGAGATGAAATATTTGGCAACCCAATCACCATATTTTTCTTCTGCAACAAATGAAGTCCCTTAAAATTCAAATGGCCATATCTCAAATGCCATAAGTGTGATTCATCATTTTTCACACTTTCCAAAGCATATTCTTCATTAAGAGGAATAGATAATGGAAAAACTTTATTCATACTCATCCTTATTTTTGCAACAATACAATTCTTCTTCTTATCATTAATAATGCATTCACCATTATCAAAATTCACCATATAGTCTCTTTGCAATAATTGGCCAACACTCAATAAATTTTGGGTTAATTTAGAGACATAATGAACATCATAGATCAATTTGGAATTACCTCCTTTTGTGTCAATAGCAATAACACCCTTTCCAAAAATTTCATGTGTTTTGCCATCTCCAACCTTTAATTCATATTTAAATTTATCATCGAACTCAACAAACAAGTCCTTATTCCCAGTGATGTGATAATTGCATCCACTATCAACATACCATGTATTCTCAAATGATTGTTCAACATTCATGCAAGAATAAAATACTTGTTTGTCTTGATTCTCCTCAAAGAAATTTGCATTTTTGTCATCCTCTCGATCTTTGTAATAACAATCCCTTTCAGAATGATTGGGATTTTTGCACCTTTTGCATCTAAAACGGCAATCCTTAGAATCATGGCCAAATTTCTTACATATTCTGCACTAGGATGTATCACTCTTTATATTGGATTCTCTTCCTCTACCACGACCACTAGAAGTTTGGTATCTACCGCGTCCATGCGCAAAGTTAGAGGACCTTTCATAATTGTTTTCATGTTTATCTTGCCAGCTTTTTTGTTGCCTATTGATATTAACCTTCGAATGGAAGGCCTGCTCAAGATTTTGAGTAGAAAATCTACTCAAACACTTTTCATGGCCTTCTAATGATCCCATAAGTTCATCCAAAGATAATTTTGATAAATCTTTGGATTCTTCAATAACAGCAACAATATGCTCATATTTTGCTAGCAAACTTCTCAAGACTTTTTCAACAATTCTCTTATCTAAAATTGATCTCCATAACCTCTAATTTGGTTAATGATAACTATAACTCTTGAGAAGAATTCTTGGACCTCTTCATTATCTTTCATGAACAAATTATCAAACTCTCTCCACAAATTCTGGAGTTTGATTGATATAACTTTATCATGACCTCCATATTGCTTCCTTAAAATCTCCCAAGCATCATGTGATGTGGTTGCACTCATAATTCATGGTAATATTGATTGACTAACCTCTTGTTGTATGAAAGACAATGCTTTGGCATCTTTCATAGCATTTTCTTTATGCACTTTCTATTGAGGTACTGTCAAAGTTGGACTAGCAATAGCGGTTTCATAATCTTCCTTAACAATTTCCCACAAATCTTGTGAGATAAATAATGTCTTCATCATCGTGCTCCATATATCATATTTTTCACCAACAAACATAGGAGTGCCTTATTGGGAAAAATTAAATGTAGCATTACTGCTTGTTGATGCCATTGCAAAGGTTTGTGTGTATAGTGTTTAAATGTTTAGGTATGTGTATGAAAAAGGGGTCTAACTCTGATACTAAAAATATGTTGGGTGCAAAATTATATTTGATATTGGAGGTTAATCATATGAACAAGATAATGGAAAGGAGCATGTATTATATCTCATATATTGAAAATGATACTTTACAAATGAATGACTCAAAGTCCTTTTACAGGATACAAAGGTGGTAAAAAAATAAAACTCCAGGCGGTGGAAATTGCCTCTCCAATGACAGCTCAAAAAATCTAATTTAGGACAGCTCATGGTCTAGAATTATCTTCATCATTCTTGTAAAATCAGCCGCTAATTAAAGTCAAACTATAATTTCCTGATGTTAAAATAAGCTCCAGATCAAAGTTGTATGTTTGCAGCTGTACTTACGTGATATGTAAGTAAATTTCTACCGCCTAAGCATAATCCAAAAATTAGAAATTATTATTTTGACACTCTTACCTTTCACTCCTCCCTAATTTCTTAAAATTTAAAAGTGAATCATCATCGTTAGGAATCCCCTACCTTATTCTCAACCGTACTAAGCCAGTGGGCAAACCACTTTCACCACTAAGCTTGAGCCAACCTTGACCTCTCTAAAGCCAAATGATAGACCTCCATCTCCAGTGATACCCAACTCACACCAACCCATGAGAACTTGAGCATCTTGCGTTACCCAAAACCTATCAAACCCTTACCAAATTCACAACCTACCCATCACAATTAGAGTAGAGAATCATCTGCTTCGAGTTCCATCCACATTCATCAATAAAGGTTTATTCGGAGTTGGCTGAGAATCATCTGTGGGAGTGGCCGATTCTGAGCTTAGTGGTGGAGTTATAGTGTCATTGGAGGTCTATTCGGAGGCAAGGGATTGTTGGTGTGGGGAGGAGAGGAAGAAAATGGAAGGTAAATAATCTCAAGCTAAAAACTATGATCATTGATGAAGGGTTGGTTGTTGATTTTTGGCGATTTTAAAAGTCTACAAATCTCGTACCCAACACAAGGTTACTTTTCCTAGGTTTTATTAGTGTATGTGAGGATAAATGATTTTTGCTGATGATAACAATTTTGTTCCCACTAGCATTGATTTTATGTGCTTTGGTCCTAATATGCGTGTGTGTTTTAAAGAAGAAGACCAAGGGTTTACGATGATGATGATTTGAAACTAGGGAAATGGATGAGTGAAAGGTAAGAGAAGACAATGCAAATTCGGAGGCTATGGTTTTGGGTTTTTTTTTTTTTTAATACCTTAAAAGCTTGACACGTGTATATTTAACGTTAAATTTGGATGAAACAACACGGATTAGTTAATTATAAAAAAAAAAAAAAACACAAATCATGTTTTTATAAAAACCTAATAACACATTTCACTTTTTTGTAATTAACAATATTTATAAGGATGATTCATCTTCCCTAAAAAATTGGGTGCGATTTGATCCAAATGAACTTGTGCACTTTTTCAATGAGCCATGTCCTCATACAATTACAACTTTAATATTATAAATATATACTTATAATCATGATTATTTATAATATAGTCATACACTTATATTTGTGTGATTATAACTATATCGCTTGTTATCACTTTCATTGTTTAAATATATTTGTTCATATACACATATAAATTCATAATTATAGTTATATGGGTAAGCTTATATAATTACAATATTATAAATATAACAACATAGTTATAATTAAAATATCCTTAGATAATTATGATAGCATATATGTCACAATACATAATAATATTATATGGTTGTGCCTATATTTTGTTATTATAACATAATAATTATAATTATGAGATTATACTTACGGAAGTAAATAATCATAATTTTGTAATATTAATCACTTTTTTGTTTTACCGAAGTAATAATGACTACTTGAGACAATAAAATCGTAATATTGTAATTTTTAGCGGGGATTTAATAGAAATAAAATATTTTGAAAAAGAATAGCAAGTGTTTTAAGGAACAAAGTTCATTTTAGAATGAATATGACCTGTTGTTTATTTTCTCATTGCAAAATTATACAGTCTCGCGATGATAATGAAAAAACCATTCCATTACATCATTGAGTTTCAAATCTATCTTAATGATAATATTACAAACGGAATAATCCTAAACAGGACCTTAGAAGTTTCCCTTGCCATTATATCACCTGCTTAATTTGAAGTTTTACAAAATAAGACCCTTTCATTCATAAAAGAAATAGCCTTAGTTCATTTTGAGCAATCATACTGATAAGAATAAGCTAAGATTCAGACTTGAGACGACAATAAAGAAGGAAAGGTTGATTGGTGTATGCCAAGTGAAACCTTACCACAAATTAAGTTCCACCTTTTAAGATCTCGGACTGGTAATCTGTCTATTGGCTTTTGAGCGAAAATACTGCTGATATCACAACTGTCATGCTAATATGCTTCTTCAGCCAAATCTTTTTTTCCAATCCAAATTCACCAATTAATATTCCTATTTTATTGTTTCAATGCTATTTCAGTCAATCATAATTAAGTACGTGGCATTTTTTAAAAATATATATATTAAATTATATAATGTGCTTACTTATAATATTATAATTAGTGGTTATACCGATTTCGGACAGCAAACATTCATCTTATATAAATAGGACCAGAACTCCATCCCGCTTCACTATCATAAACATTTTTGTTTTTTTTTTTTTTTTCATATTGCTTTCTTTTTGATGGCCAAGTGAAAAAGAATTTCATCACTTCGAATGATGGGCATTAGGGAGTAATGCTGTAAATACCAGGTAACTTGCAGTATGATGTGTTTTGTAGTTTTATTATTGAATTTTTATTTCATTGTATGATTACAATTATTTATACATGAAAGCTTTGATGATATTTACCCATTTATTGCATATATAAATTAAGTGATATTTTCTAAATGTAGATTAGGTTGGAAGATGATCTTGGTTATACATCACCCAGTGGATGGATGGCTCTGTTTTGTTTATTGTTGTAATGTAATCGGACAATTACCTTTCGAGGATGATTTGGTCCATCGTTGTTGGTGTATATGAAGTTCGAAGTGCAAAGGAAATTTTTTAAGTAAACAACTTTTTCTATCGTTTTCATTGCCCATTAAGTGTATATCTTTTCATCTTGTATAAATTGATCATCTGTATTTGTTGTATTTCTCTGACTGCGATGCTTTCAGTAATGATGAGATGCGCAGTTATGTTTATGTTTGCTGCCATAAGTTATAGGGCAATGAGCTCCATCGTATCTTTGAAATTTCTTGCATTCATTGTATTTGTTATATGTGTAGATGATTGGATCCGGTTGTACTGATCACATGTGTACAGCGTTTGACTCGTGCTACACATGGCTTCTGAAGAGTGACTTTGCAATATCATGTAATGATACGTAAATATAACTTATGGAAAGATGATAACAATCTCAGATAGCTTGAGCGCACGCATGATAGGTGGAGGTGCTATACAGCATCCACCCCATAGTTCTTTGAGAGAGGCGATGCGTTCTTCGTTCTAATGACTATTTGATCTCTATGATTATAATTCGACAGCACGACAACGTTTCTCTAAATATCTGAAAATCTTGTCAAATGAGGAGAACTTCTGAGGTATTTATAGAGTTTAGCTCTTGACAGCATCCATTAGATCGCAAGGGGTATCAATGGCTCATATGAGACATTCTTCTTATGAATCTTTGTATGGGCTCATTTTGAGTTTAAGCTCATGAGAGCTCTTTTAAGTGCGTGAGTTCTCTTGAAAAAGGTTGAGAGTGTACAAACCGGTCCAACAATCGTTACTCCAAGCCCATTATGCCAAATCTCTCATGAGTCATCCAAAGTTCAAATTAGATTCTTTAGGTCTTGTCACATAGCTCAATAGTCATAATATTTTATTTTGATAATTCTAGCCTTCTATATTTTGTGCCCTAATCAAAATTCTTGGACAGAGTTCAAATAACATATCCCAAAATATATCAAATCTTTCCAAATATATATATACATACATACATATATATATATCCCAACACAATTCTTACGATAAAACAATCGTGTGGATCTTTATCCTTTACAGCAGTGGTGGTGGTACACTGGCCACATAGAGAAGAAACCAATCATGGTCATCGGCATAGTGTTCTTCATCATCACGTTAATATATCATCTTAAGCAGCCGCTACAATCAATTTACAATTAAATATCGACATATATATACAACCAATCTTGAAGCCATAGTTTCGGTGTACACCTGTCAATGCCAAATCCCTGCATCTTGTTGTTTCCTTTGGTCGAATTAATTATTGCTCACACCATACGTAGCAAACAGAGTGACGTATTTGGACAGAATCTCCATAATACCAAGGTTAGTTGAATTCTTTGCATTTTTTTAATAGTAGTGGGACAAATAATAAAAAAAAAAAATAACGGCTGGTTGGCATAGCGAACCAGGTGATGGGTCACTACTAATTTTCATATAATCCAAATCCATGTCTTCTTCACCGATTTCCTTCTTATAAAATTGTCTCGAATTCCATGCCCAATTGGCTGTTTCTCTTTTTTTTATTATTATAATCCAAATCCATGGCGTCCTATTCCAATGTCTGCCGCCTCTCTATTTCGCATGCGAAGCTTTTGATTCTCATTCTGGGACAGTTGTAAGGTCAGGAGCTATACCGGATTTGCATGTGACTGAGGATGAGTTGGAGAAGGAGATCATGAAATGAAATGTAGGGTTAAGTTTCGATTTGAAGATAAATGAATACGAAAGTGAAGTGTGGAACTAGGGAAGCAGACAAAGATGGAGTCCACGCATGTTGTTTGGCAAGTCTGATGGAGCGTGTGTGGTGTGTGTGTTATTGTATGGATCGGGCCGACTAAATAATTAAAGGGCCTATTATAATATTTTCTGGGTTGGACTTAATATTAAGTAGCAATATCTTTTAGTAACAGAATTAGTTAGTATATTTGCCAATTGTCCCTACGTAATCACATGGGAATATTGTTGTAACAGTTTGGAATCTTACTTCTATATATTACAATGTAAGGATCCCAAAAGATTATAAAATGTTATTCTAAATGTATGAATACTCTGCATTCATAGTTTCGTGTTGAAAATAGCACTCCAATTGGTGTCAGAGCATTCCTAGGAGAATGGTAAAGACTTGGAGCATTGAAAGCATGGAGGAGTCTATAAAATCTCTGCTGAAGGACCAGGAAGATCGGCTACTGAAAACCTTTACTGAACCATTCAAACAACAGCAATCAACCTTGGACAGATATGACGCGATGTTGGGAGACCTGCAAAAGAAAGTGAATGATGTTGTTAGCCCCAGTCAGATGAAATTCGGTAATCTAGGTGATGAAGTTAGTATTGGTGCTCCTCCTAGCGGGTCTAAGCAGGACAAGGCCAAAGCTGTGATGAAAGACCTTATTACCACGATGGACATACCAACTCAATCACATTCTAGAGCAATCCATCTGGGATTTCCTACTGTTACTGGTGAAGGCTTAAAATCTTGGTTAATCAAAGTTGAACATTATTTTGAATTAGATGATACACCTTGTCATTTGAGAGCTAAGGTAGCTGCTATGCATCTAGAGGACCTAGCCTTACATTGGTATCACTCCTTCGTTCAAATTTGGGTTTCTTCCACTCCAATTTCTTGGGAAGAATTTGTGTTAGGATTACAACAAAGGTTTGGCTCAGGAACCTTTGATGACCCAATGGCTACTCTTAAGGAATTAGTACAACATGGAACCTTAGAAGAACATTGGGTTGAATTCGAATATTTGACAACCTTGGTGCACCTACCCGAAACCCATATAATAAGTTGCTTCTTTAGTGGCCTCAAACCTGAAATTCAATATCCAGTTCGAATGTTCCAATCCCAATCATTACAGCATGCATATACACTTGCCAAACTACAAGAAACAACCCTTACTGCCACCAAATTCCCTTACAAGGTTACCGAAACAACCTATCCCAGCCATAACCCATCCAACTATACACCTACCCAAAAACATTGACCTACCCTAAACCACTCCAAACACTGAACCCACATAATATACCTTTACGTGCAAAGCAACCCATGACTACCCAAACACATACCCGATCGAATCCAACCTAAACCTAAATTCATACGAATAGAAGATTCACACTAGAAGAATTGGATGAGAAGAGGAGTAACAGCATTGCTTTTGGTGTGATGAAACCTTTGCTCCTGGGCATCGCTGTAAGAATCGCCCCTTGCGAATGATGTTAGTTGAGGAAAATGGTGAGCAAGAAGAAATTATGGATGGTAATAACTCTCCTTCGTTAGAGGAAGGGCTCTCCAAATTAACCCTTTATGCTATTAATCACGCACAATAACAGAATATGATGAGGTTCCATGCTTACTACAAGAAAAGGAAGTTAAGGGTCTTTATTGATTGTGGTAGTTCCTTGAACTTTTTAGATGAAAGGATCACCATACAGTTGGGGTGTCCAATAGAGGAGACTAAGTCAGTTAAAGTAATTTTAGCAGATGGAACTCCTATTTTCGCTAAAGGCTACATAACACGACTGAACTTAGAGATACAAGGGAATAAATTTGTGATTGAGTGTCATGTTTTACCATTAGATGAAGAAGATGTTGTGCTTGGAATTCCCTAGTTGAGGAGCTGGGTAATATTGTTGGAACTTTGTGAGCTCACTATAGAGTTTATCCACAACAACCACCCTATAAATTGTTAGGTTTAAGGAATCCTTGTTACTATAGAAGAGAAGCAATTAACCAAGATGATCACAGGAGACAGTTGGTATAGACATACAATGCTAGATGGTGATTGGACAGCAAGTGGAATAGAAGAGATGAAATAGGAAAGAATTCCTCTTGTTTGTTGGACATTAAGATTTCAATGACCTATTTGAGGAACCACATTCCTTACCACCATCCAGGATATGAAATCAAATACACCTGATGGAGGGAGCCCAACCTATCAATTTATGACCTTATTGACATTTAGCAGCTCAAAGAATGTGCCAAAAGTTATGATTAAGGATGCTCAAACAAAGGACTATACAACCGAGCCATAGTCCCATTTCCTTCCCCTGTGGTGCTAGTGAGGAAAAAAGATAACACATGGAGGATGTGCATTGATTACCGTGAACTTAACAGCTCACTTCAAGGACAAGTACCCCATCCATAATTGATGATCTTTTTGATGAATTATTGGGGTTGTTTCTTTAGTAAGCTAATTTATGGTTTGGTTATCATCAAATATTGATGGATCCTAAGGATATCTACAAATAGTTTTTTAAAACTCATGAGGTCACTACGAATTTGTAATTCATGCCCTTTGGCTTGACTAATGCCCTATCACATTCCAAAGCCTAATGAATGAGTTATTTAGGGTGCTTGAGAAAGTTCATATTGGTTTTCTTTAATGATATATTAATTTACAGTCGAATTTGGAACACAAGCTCAACACTTAATGACTACCCTATAGATTTTGAAGAAAGAAAAATTGTTGCTAAAAAGGAGCAAATGTGTGTTCGGATTGACACATATTGAATATTTGGGGCACATCATTTTAAAACATGGGGTTACCACTTACCCCAAGAAGGTTGAAGCCATTCATAATTGGCCTAAACCTACCAATGTCAGGCAACTCAGAGGGTTCCTAGGGCTTGCTGGTTATTATCGTAGGTTCATTCAAGACTATGGAACTATTACTAAACTTCTCACACAACTGTTAAAGAAGAATGCATTCACATGGGATGATAAGGCTGAGGAAGTTTTTGCGCTAGTAAAAAGAATGTTAACTAGAGCCCCTGTGTTAAGGTTACCAAATTTTACTAAGCGTTTTATTATTGAAACCGATGCTTCAGATGAAGGGGTGGGAGCTGTACTAATGCAAGAACATCACCCTATAGCTTTTTAAAGCAGAGCATTAGGAGAAAGACAGAAGGGCTTATCGATATATGAAAAGGAGATGCTAGCTATAGTCCAAGCTGTCGATAAGTGGAGGCACTACTTAACTGGGAGGCACTTTATCATCAAAACAAATCACCAAAGCTTAAAATTTTTGCTGGATCAGAGGATTACCACCCTTAGCCAGCAAAAATGGATCACGAAGTTACTTGGATTAGATTATGAGATCCAATACAAGAGTAGGCAGACTAACAAGGTTGCTGACGCTCTTTCTCGTGCAGGTTTTGCAGGGCTAAAGATGATGATTCACGCCACTGGTGCGTCTAAAGAGATTTTGAATGAAATCAAAACAAGTGTATTGGCTGATAAATCCTACCAAGCCATTCTCCAGCAATTGGAAGGAGGAACAACAGTGAAGAATTTTACTATGGATGGGGGACTGCTTAGGAAGAAAGGGCAAGTGGTGGTAGGAGCCAAGCTGGAACTCAGACAGAAGCTCATCTCTTTGTTTCATGATGGTGTACTTGGTAGTCATTCAGGTGCTCAAGCTACTTACAAAAGATTACATTCTGTCTTTAGCTTGTCAGGAATAAAAAGAGATGTTAGGCAGTATGTGAGAGAGTGTGATGTCTGTCAACGACATAAATATGAAAATGTGGCTCAACCAGGATTATTACAACCCTTGCCCATTCCGAAAGGATAATGGATTGACATCACAATGGATTTCATTGAAGGATTACCAAAATCACATGGAAAGGATGTGATTATGGTTGTTGTGGACAAACTTAACAAATATGATCACTTTATAGGGTTGACACATCTATATACAGCACCCCAAATAGCTAAATTATTTCTGGAAAAATGTGTTCAAGCTACACGGGCTGCCTGACTCCATTGTGAGTGACCGAGATCCAATGTTTATTTGCCATTTTTGGAAGGAATTTTTAAGTTACAAGGCATTGAGCTCAAATTATCTTTTGCTTACCATCCACAAACAGATGGGCAAACAGAAGCTGTGAACAAGTGCTTGGAAACATATCTAAGATGCGTCTCTAGTGAAAATCCTAAAAGGTGGAGTGAATTTTTGGCTTTATCGGAATGGTTGTACAATACAAACTATCATTCCAAAACAAAAATTACGCCATTTGAAGTATTGTATGGGTACCCTCCACCTCTACATCTACCCTATATCCCAAGAGATTCCAAGAATTACGTGGTGGATCACATGCTAGTGGACAGGGAAAAAATGCTCAAGACTCTACGATTCCATCTTCAAAAGGCTTAGGAGCATATGAAACAATTGGCCGACAAACATAGAAGCGAAAGGGTTTTTTCCATTGGTGAACTTGTGTTGGTTAAACTACAACCATATCGACAGAATAGTCTCAAACAACACAAGGTTAATAAATCAAACCCTAAGTACTACGGTCCGTACAAAATTGTAGATAAAATTGGGGAAGTAGCATACCGGTTAGAGTTACCACTTGATGCGACCATTCACCCCCTTTTCCACGTTTCGCAGCTCAAAAGATACATTCATGGTTGTCTTCTTCATTCAATCGATTTGCCAAATCTCCAAGATTTGGACGTCTGGGAACCTGAAGCCATCCTCGATAGACGAATGGTAAAAAGGGGACCTGCAACATATACACTTGTATTAGTAAGATGGAAGAACAAACCACAAAGTGAAACTACATGGGAGTATTACTCAGACTTAGCTTTACGATTCAAAGATCAACCCTTGTGGACAAGGGTTCTTGAAGGGAAGGAAGATGTTGTAAGGTCAGGAGCTGTACCAGATTTGCATGTGACTGAGGATGAGTTGGAGAAGGAGATCGTGAAGTGAAATGTAGGGTTAAGTTTAGGTTTGAAGATTAATGGATACGGAAGTGAAGTGAGGAACTAGGGAAGCAGACAAAGATGGAGTCTACGCGTGTTGTTTGGCAAGTCTAATGGAGCGTGTGTGGTGTGTATGTTATTGTATGGATCGGGCCGACTAAATAATTAAAGGGCCCATTATAATATTTTCTGGGTTGGACTTAATATTAAGTAGCCGTATCTTTTAGTAACAGAATTAGTTAGTATATTTGTCAACTGTCCCTATGTAATCACATGGGAATATTGTTGTAACAGTTTGGGATCTTGCTTCTATATATTACAATGTAAGGATCCCAGAAGATTATTACAAAATGTTATTCTAAATGTATGAATACTCTACATTTAGAGTTTCGTGTTGAAAATAGCACTCCAGGACCAGACAAAAAGATAATGCAGATACATACATATATATATTTCAATGCTTACATACTTAGGATATGTGTGTGTTATTGTTTATATACATATATATTTTTATCGTTTCTATTTTAACTTGATCTTTCTCCATCGTCAAATTGCGGGTATCAATACCAACAAAGGTTCGGCAATGGCGCCAAACTTTTGAGTCTTGACGGAACGACTGTATAAGTGTACAAATACGGTGTTGTATCCTCAATAAATAATCATAATAGAGATGATGTACTAGTATGGACGGTATAACTTGGATTCTTGAGCTTCCCCATATGCCATTCTTGAATTTTCATAACTCTTATTGTGATAGAAATTATTCTTTGATTTACATATATATATATATATATATTGTTGTCGTGCGGTAACCATGACCATCACAAGACTGAAGAACTCCTATCATTGAAATCAATCACAATTAAGCCATCAGCATAGCCAAAGATCCATATTATGGAACTCAAAATTCTATAACTCCAATATATTTTCTTTTTCACATTAAATTAAATTTTCTCATGTTCTTTCTTCATCATGTTGCAATCCGGACATGCATCTTGAATGTGTTTAGTAATTTCCAAGCTCAAATAACATTTTTAGGAATCAGCTATTAACAACCAATCGGTGTCGACTGCCAAAGCCGAGCTTATTGCTGATTTGAAACTCACACTCTATATTCAGACATATAAAACCTCAGGTATCTCTCTTGTGCCTTCTCTTTGCACATTCTTCTTCACAATTAATCGTCTGATATCGATCCTTGAGAGTAAGGTGTCACTACACGACTAAACATCCATGGACAATCCCGAGGTCATGTTCTTATATGTGTGTGTATGTATGTATGTGTGTGTGTGTTGTGTATAAAATTCTTCAAGCCACTCATGCCAAGATCCTATATTCATATCCTTGAAGTTTTGAATCTGCGGCTTGGAATTTAAATCCGCATTTGAGTCTGACTCTCAATCTTCCTTTTTTTATAGAAAAAAATTATAATCCATTTATCTTTTGCTTTCTCGTAGGTTAGATGGGTTGAAAATCAGAGTCGCGACAAATATTATTCGAGAACTCGAGACGTTGTCTGCAGGTACTAGTGCTACGATTGTAAGCAAGGTGATACACTCGTTCTTCCCATTCTGGATTTGCTATCAAAGCTTCCCGATATTTTCTCTTTATTTATTATTTTAAATAATAATAATTCTTTGTTCTTTGTCTTTCTTCACCTTTCACAAATTCGACTTGTCCGTTGTATTTGTTGACATATGAATTGTGCAGTATAAATTTCCCTTAGCTCGTGCATGTTTGAACTGAGGGAAGTGATTTACTCTAATTCCTTTTCTTCATCAACTCTCGTCATGTTCCATGCTTATCAACTTCAGTGAAAGATTTTCTTGACTAATCCATCATTCCCTTTTTTATTATTATTATTATCAATTTTTGCTTGCTTTTGCTTGACTAGCATATCATGATCACATGAACAATCAAGTTTTACTTTAATCGAGGTATGACAATAGCAAATTTCAGCGAGATAACAGGGGTGGCATGAGACGATCCACATAGGCTTACAATAATTGCAAACATACAGGTCGATCATGCATGCATATATAGATGTACATATACATATGTCACCTATTCTTGGTCCATTTGTTCTTGACTTTCCTTTTTCGTTGACGGCTTGGGTTTCTTTGCACGATGTGCTTCACTAATTCTTGCTCATTAATATTTTCTTTTTTTGTAGAAACAGCTTATTAGTAGGCATGGAGACACTATCAAGCAGCAATTGAAGTAATGATATAGTGGCTTTTCTCAATAGCCATTTTCCATCTATTAAGACCAAGCAATTGGTCATCACAACCATTCGGTGGCTTCTCTCGGCAGCCATCTGTCATCTGTCAAGCTGCTTTTTCTTAGCAGTCTTCCATCATCCGTCAAGCTGCTTTTTCTCAGCAGCCATCTATCATTCATCAAACTTATAGCTACCCCAGTACTATAAAATTCTCAGTGATGGCATCACGGATCACAGACACCATCAACCAAAAGGACCTATTGTTGCGAAATGGTCAACCTCCTCTAATTCTGTCTCCTCGCAGCAACTAGATTGATTAGACGATTTCTGAAGATTTATTATGGAGAAGGATCAAGAAGAGAGATACCTATAGATCGAAGCGTTCTGACAAATCCTATCACTTTATTGAACCTGAACCAAATCCATCTAAGAGAGAAGTCATTGCAGTAAACTCAATGTTGCAGTTCTAGAATGAAAGAAAGGAGCTACCACTCTCCCATACTTAATTTGTTTTTTCTGAGACAAGCGATCCTAGGATAGGCAAAATGGGCAAGACATGTCTATGAGGATCCTAAGCACAAGGATGCACTAACATCTGCCAAAGTATATCGCGCCATCGATATTACTACACATTTTAGTTTTCCTCCTACTAACGATATGAAACTATGGCGAGCTGTCATCTTATGGTGGAGTACCCAGACTCACACCTTTATCACATCGTGGGGAGAGTTCATTCCCACACTCGAGGATGTGTTCATGCTATTAAGGCTTTACGAATTTGGGCAGACTGACATCACTACCTTTTCCACTACACAAGAGAAGCAAGATATTCAGGCTGCACTTGTAGTTGCTTTAAAAGCAAGTAAAGTCAGAGCAAAAAAGTCCATCTTCACTTCCTGGATTGAGCATTTTTTTAACAATAGAATTAGGGATAGAGCTATAGTTTTAAAGCCGCATCCCAGGCGTGTGTAAGTATTAACATTCCTTACATAAGCATGTCACTTTATTACTCTCCTCTTTTTTCTTCTTACTAATTCCCTTTTGTGTGTGTATGTGTGTGTGTGTGTGTGTGACTATGAGCTTTCGGCATTTGTGGCATTATGGCTATCAACATAAGTTCTTCCTGGTGGGCCAGTAGAAGGAGTGAACCCACAACTATTCTTGTTGGCCATTCGTATAGCGAAGGGCTAGCACTTTGCTTTAGAGTCTTTTTACTTAGTTTCCTTCTATCAGCGCTTGGACTTGTATCATCATGCATGAGTCCGTTCAAAAGGGTGATACATTGTGTATTCTCATGCAGACTGGGTGTTTTTATAGCTCTTTATCTATGAGCGGTTTCAAGCATACACATCTTCCCCCCAATACTCAACACAATTCCCAACTAAAAGATCCTAGGGTGGTGGCAATGTTAAAGAGGCGGCCTGTGAAACTCTTATCGAATGTCATTGACGAAGCTAATGAGTTCACATTTCGACCTTATGTGAAGAGAATAGCTGGTTGTGAAGATTGTTGCAAGTTTTATCCCTCTAAATCAGATGTCTTCGTAATGGTAAACAATCGTGAAAGTTTGGATTCCTGTGATTCAGGGCTTATCATGTGGTGTAACCCAGGGTATTTGCTGTACTACAAGATAGCAAGAACTCCATCGGTACTTTTTTAGAGCAGAGAGTGATGGTATACTCACCCATAGAGCGCTTATCAGTTTGGTTTTGATCAGGGAGTATCTCAGTTGATTCCTCTATCAGACGACTTTAGTTACTGCTATAAATTGCTTTCTCTAGAACATAGTAATTTGATTCATCCACATGCATGAAAGCTATTCTTTCATTCTATTAGTCATGTAGGAGTGGCTACAACTAGTTAGTTAACTTATTGGACAGGCTGCTTGGAAAGTTTTAGAGAATATGCGTATGTTGTAGCACTCAATGCTCTAGAGGCACCTAAGATATACAAGTATGAGTTTTACCTCCACCTTCCGTCAAGACACGTGATCCCTAATGATTCTAGGGCCAAGTTAAAAAATCATGCCTCCCATGATAAAACAAAAACCACTTAAGATCCTCAAGCCAACATAAGGGTGGCTCATGACTCCTAAGCCAAATCGAAAATGATCCATCAATCAACCTTTTTGACAAATGCTAATCAGGTTAAGTGTGCTTGCATTCGCGAGGTAACTCTGTTCATTTTTCATGTCGGTTTTCTCTTTTTTTTTTATTACACTAATGCAACTTTTTTTTTTTGTAGGTGGTAAAAGATACTGGCTTGAATTATCAACCAGATACTAACATCATTAATGTTTGCGCTCCTCTCAAAAGCACTATCATGTATCCCTTTCCTCACTTGTATGGCAATCGTGAGGAATTCCATTCCAAAAGGCATCATGTGCTAGTCATGTCAATGATTAAGGATGAGGAAGATACAAACCCCTCCAGCAACGAAAGTACACACAATCTTATTAATAACAAAGAGGGAGCTTCTTTAGCAACCAAGGATGAAGAACTTTATAATAGAGAGATTGTTGGCAAGCCTAGTGAGATGGAGCCACATGAGATGAATGAAGGGAATTCTAGCTCAGTACCTATTGAAGGGCATGAGAATGAGACATATGTTGATGCTTTGCTTCGAGTAGGAACTTATGGCGGCAACACTAATGCTACATCTATTAACGCTTCACAGCACTTCTCCCCGTCTGATGAGGTTCCTTTACTTGCCACATCTTCTGCTTAGGCTACCTCTTTTTCTAGTGTCCCTCCTTCTCCAGTTGCTAGCATGTCATTACAACATGAGATAGCAACTCCTGACACAAGAGTAACCACCAATGAGATTGCTACTTTCCACGGATTTTTTGTGCCTTCTCATCTTGTGGATTCATTAAAATGATTGTATTCCATAGAGGGAGAATTTTGGACAGGGTACTTTGTTCTAAGCACAAATGTAACTGGTGTCATTATAATCTTGTTGGGTTAAGTAATTCATTATCAACTAAAGAGCTTGAGTTGTTTATCAATGGGATTACCGGGGCTTGTGGCCTTAATTTCAAAGTTGAGAGTTTAGAGCATATTGCTAGTAAAACCCAAAGAATGTTGAGTTGCCATGCAGTTGTACAAAGACGTAACAAGCTGAGAGCTGAACTTGAGGAGGCAGAGTCTGAGATAAAAAGACTTTTCGGTAATGGGGACACTTTCCGATTTATAACTTCTTGCAACTATGGTTGTGTATTTTTTGCAATTATAAATTTAGACATTGATGCTTGAGTTGATGATTGGCTTCATGTATCAACTTATGATATTTGCTATTTTTTAAGCTCTTTGTAAAAGAAAATGTTTAGATTCATAATGAATAGTATTTATATTTCTTTGTTCAATTCATTATGCTTGTATTGCATTTTTTTTTTTTTGTTGTGCACTTATAAGTTCCTATATTCACTCAACAGCAACAACAATTACTATTCATGAGGAAACAAAATTGTCTAACCCTTTTGGTAACTAACCATGCATCGAGGAGTGTTTTTCACATGCTAGCAGAAAACTGTTACAGTATGTTCGTTTGCATTAAAGCAACAGTAATGATATACATTACTGTAGTTAAGAAAGACACGCATATAGATCAGTTAAGGGGGTATTACGCACTACTTAATTATTGATCTCGCAAATACATGATCATGTAATAATTTTAAATCAAAGAGTTTATTAACATCACGTGTTTGAAACTTAGTTTTTTTTTTTTAAGCAACAGTGATGCTTAATTTATTTACTGCATTCATGCATTATGTGTTAAATGTGCGCTAAGGAGATAAATCTCTAACTTTGCAGCAACATAAAATATTGATAAGAAAATCATAAGAAAAATGAGCTCGCATGACATGAGCTATTTATTTCAATAATATGACTGGGAGTACATCATGCTTTCACAAATGACACTTCTTAATATATTGAAAGTTCACAGCAGCAGTGATAGCATTAGTTTTTGGATTTCGAAGTTTACAATAACCACTTTCATGAACTTCGTCAACAATGAAAGGTCCTTCCTACTTTGGTGTAAACTTTGGTGCTGGAATCCCTCGATGTACATGATCTGCAGTATGGAGGACAACATCTCCTTGTTGAAATGATCGTTTTCGAATAAGTTGATCATAAGCAATGCTTAGGTACTGTTAATAATTAATGAGGTTATGCTTGGTCGTATTATGCCGCTCATCTAGTGCTTCTAAGTCCATCATTCGTAAAACATCTGGCTCTAACTCTGCATTGATAGCTAAGCGTGCTAACGAAATCAACACTTCTATTGGCAATGTTGCTTCAGCTCCATAAACTAAAGAGAAAAGTGTCGCATGTGTCGGTCCTTGCTTAGAAGTCCTGTAAACCCAAAGAGCGAGTGGTGATTTGTCATGCCATTCCTTGCGATTGTCATGTACCATGCGGCTAAACACCTTCAATAGGTTCTTGTTTGTGACTTCTGCTTGGCCATTTCCTTTTAGGTAATATGGTGTAGACTTAACATGATCGATACTGTAAGAAGTGAGCAACTGTCGCACATGAGAGTTGACGAAGCGGGTTCCATTATCATATAGTATGCGCTTCGGGATGCCGAATTTGCATATAATATGTTCCTTCATAAAGCTTACCACTGCTGGTCCTATTGCCTTCTTTAATGGAATTGCCTCCACCCACTTAGTGAAGCACTCAATTCCTACCAAAATCCAAATGCAACCTTTAGAAGGTAGGTGTATGGGGCCAAACAGATCAAATGCCCAAGTATGGAATGGCCAAGGAGTACTCAAACTATGAAGTGCAACTGTGGGTGCATGGATCGCATCATTGTGCTATTGACAAACAACACACTTTTTTGTAATGTTGAAAGATTCTGCTTCCATTATTTCAATAATACCTCACATTAAGCAAATGATAATATAACTTTCTTCCTCCTTGATGTTCCCCACAGTCTCTAGCATGTACTTCAGATAATATTGTCTCTGTCTCAGGAGATGCTATACATCTAAGAGAGGTTTGCCCATGAATGATACCTTGTATAACTCTCCTTCGTGCATGAGGTATTTTCTTACCTTCCTTTTCACAAGTCTGGCATCTCTGCTATTGATTAGTAAGACATTATTCTTTAGATAATCGATGTATGGACACCACCAGTCCACAACAGTAGTAATAAAATGTTTAGACATAGAGGGCCAATAGTACCTTACACGTTGGATGTGGCAAAATAAAGCCGAACTCTCTTCTCCACACTATACTTTGTGGTACTTATCCAGTGTGAGGTGGGCTTCCTTCATGCCAATACAATGGGATAAGATATCTTCTGAGCCTTTGTAGTATAATACGCTATTGATATTAACAAAGTTTTTCAATGTGGTAACAGAAGCAGCACTAGGATGCGCTAACTATTCCCTGATTGGTGTGCGCCAATCACCATGCACTCCTTCTTCCCCTTCAATGAGTTTGATTATTGTACATGGAATGGATTTCTTGAACACTCGAACAACCAGGCTGCTATCATTGCTATGGATTGGGACTTTAGATGCTAATGTTTCCAATGTGTCAGCATATCTATTGATAAATCGTGTTATGTGTTCATACCGCACTAACTGGAATTTGCTTACTAAGGCTTGTACTATAGCCCGGTAAGGCACAAGTGCACGCTCTTTGATGCTATACTCACTACTGACTCGTTTAATTATCAAGTTAGAGTAACCACCGATACATATGTATTGCACTCCAATTTCTCGGGCAGTAATTAAGCTAAGCAATAAGGCTTCATATTCAACAGTGTTGTTGGTGCATGGAAAGTCAAGCTTAAAGGCTAAAGCTATCCCATGACCATCAGGAGTGGTAAGTACGACTCCTGCCCCCCATCTGTTTCTTCCTATAAAGCAATCAAACTGGATTAACCATTCTCCATCTATTTCAACCCCTAGAGAATCTTCGTGGAGCTATGCGAGTATGGCATCGATGGTCATTGCCTCATGCACATTGGGAAATTATGACAATGAGTCAACCAAAGCTTGTGATTTGATTGCTTTAGGAGATCGTATAGTGATGTCAAATTCTCCAACGAGGAGTAGCCACTTAGCAATCTAACCGGATAGTGCTGGCCGTGATAGTAAGTATTTGATAAGGTTCGAGTGAGTGACAAGGATGATCTTGTGTGCCAAGAAGTAGTATCGTAACTTTTGTGTGGAAAATATCGGTGCAAGGAAATGCTTTTCGCAAGCTGTGTATTTAACCTTGCTTCCTTATAGTGCTCGACTCAGGTAATAAAAATGGTCATTCCAAGTTATCTACTTCTTGTGCAAGTAAAGCCTCAATGGACTTATCATTTGACGTAATATACAAGATCATTGGCAGTCCTTTAATTAGCATTGTCATAGTTTAAGGGGAGGTGAGTATCCCCTTAATTTTTTGAATTGCCTCCTGATATGATTATTCCCATTCAAATGGAACTCCTTTCCTCATGAGCTATTGGAGGGGTGTGAAATTTCTGCAAGGCCGGGCACAAATCGTCTGACATAGGAAACTTTTCCCATGAAACTCTTTAGTTTCTTCTTATTCTTTGGTGAAGGCATCAATTGAATTGCTTGTACTTTCATAGGATCGACGTCAATTCCTTTCTGATGAACCACAAAACTGAGAAACTTCCCAGATGTTACTCCAAATACACACTTTAAAGGGTTCATTCGGAGTTTGTAAACTCGACACCATTCAAATACTTTCTTCAAGTGGACTAAGTGATCAGGTGCTCGTCTTGACTTGATAACCATGTCGCCGACATAGTCTTCCATGAAGTCATGCATCAAGCCATGGAATATTGCAGTAATTGCACGTTAGTATGTGGCACCAGCATTCTTTAATCCAAATGGCATTATGGTGTAATGGAAATTTCCTATAGGTGTGTGAAAAGCAGTGCATTCAGCATCTCGAATGGCCATCTTAATTTGATTATAGCCACTAAATCTATCCATGAATGAAAATAACTCACGTCTTGTTATGCCATCCACTAGCATATCAACATTAGGGAGTGGGAGATCGTCTTTTGGGCAAGTTTTGTTAAGATCCCAAAAGTCAACGCATACGCATATTTAGCCATTTTTCTTCTTTAATAGGACAATATTTGCTAGCCAAGTGGGATGCTCAATAGGTTTAATGAAACCTGCTTTAAGTAACTTCTCGATTTCTGCCTTGATTTGCATCTCTACTTCTGGTTGGAAGACTTGCGATCCTTGCTTTATAAGCTTGATCCCTAACACAATGTTTAATCTATGCACCATAAGATTGGGGTCAAGTTTTGGCATCTCCTCATATTCCCAGGCAAAATCATCTCTATGCTCTTTCAGTAGTGTTATGAGAGGTGCTTTGATTTCTTGCAGGAGGCTTTTGCTTATGAAGATTAGCCACGACGACTCACCTAGTCGCTAGGTTCAACTCTTCTATCCCCTCAGTTTGAGGCTTAACTTGATCTTGCATTTGTGGGGGGGCGGGTTTAGGCTATTGAACTGGCGTGGGGTCTGAAGAAGATAAGCAAACTTCTTTAGGCCCCCGAGACCGTCATAAAAGATATACTTTTCGTCTATCTTCCCTGACGAAACTATAAATTTCTCTGACTGCTTTTCCTTTCTTCTTACCACCATGAAAATCATGCGTCTTTCTCTTTTTCTACTGACCCTTTTGAATTTCTTCCCATGTAGGAAATAGGTTACCAGTGGATCTCGCAATAGCTGTTTCTCCTTCTTTAGCAAATTCATAAAAAAGGCTGATTCAATAAAGTATGACTCGTTGCATTCAAAAGGATTTTTTGTGCTGAGATAAATACATCTTTTTCTTTCCAATGTCCCTTGATGCATTAATGCCATATGGAAGGTATTAAATGGTGATCGTGCAGCCATTTCCAACCGATAAGTGGTAGGAGACTAGTGCACCGATCACATGAAAAGTAGTGGAACCTTAGATAGGCCTAATCTTGAGATTTACATTAATGTATCCCATTGTATCTATGGAGGAATGGTTGAAGCCGTTTATAGATATGGGTTGTTTAACCAATTTTCTGATGTCAAGATTAGCGGCTTTGAATGTAGTAATAGGCATGATGTTTATGGAGGAACCATTGTCTATAAATGTTCTCTTCGCGGGATAACCATTAAGTAAGCCTTCTACATACAGAGGGCGATTATGATTTGGATTCTTTACACATATATCTGCATCAGAAAATAAGCTTGCATTCTCGTGTGCATCTACCACTCCTCTTGCTAGTTGCGTTGTGTTGCACTCTGCATATTGATCTTCAGATATTTGCACAAGTGTAGATGCTGCTGCAAGCCGTGCCTTCTCATAGAAACCTAAGAGATCAAAGAAACTCCTAAAGTTGGAAGATCTTAGTAAAGCCGTCACAATAGGTGAACTATCAAGCTCTTCACCTTCAATTGACTTTCTTTCATCATCTTTTGTCTCGACAAGAGGTACCTCATTTGTTTCTGACGTCAAAGGGTCATGAGTAACAACATTCATCGTGCTATGCTGGTTATCATGCGTAGGTAGTGGATTGTTCCTGACATCATTATTATTAATGATAAGCTCCCCATTTTGCACTCTCTCATTGAATATCTTCTTCAACGTCTAGCAATCTTTAGTGGAATGGCCCATTACTCTGTGAAATCTATAAAACTTGGGATTATTCTTTTCTTCAATTGTAGGTAAGTGTTCAACCCTAAGGAGTTTGATATTCCCATCTTGTAGCCATTTGTCAAGCATTGCATGTACTTTACCTATCGAGCATGGGTAAGACAATGATGATGCAGGGGTTCCTGACTTCTTACCTCTTGGCTTCTTCCGTCCCCTAGAGCTATTGCCCTATGCCAAGTTCACAGATGAAGCCCATTTGTGAAACCTTCCATTTTTGCCCCTCTGTCATGTGATAGAATTATTAGTCATTCGTGCATTTTCAACTAAAGCAGCAAAGGAAACCAATGAAAGGTTCTCAAGGTGTACTGCGTATTCCGTAAACATTCCTTAAATACATAATTTCACCAACTCTTTCTCATCACACATGTCCTAGATGTCAAGGGAGCATTCTTTAAAGCGCTCAATATAATCCATTAAGTCCTCATTGGGCTTCTGTCGAATGCGTCCCATGTCGGTCAGAGTGACTTGCTCTTGAGTAGAGAAGAACTTTTTGAGGAACATCTTACACATGCTTCCCCATGAATCTACTAATCTAGGAGGAAGGTTGACATACTAGGTGTAAGCCTTTTCTGTGAGAGACTTTAAGAATTCTTTTAATTTTAGGTCATTGTCTTAGCCATAAACTTCTATAGTCTTAATAAACTTCAACATATGTTCTTTCGAGCTTCCTTTTTTACCATTAAATAGCATGAACTTAGGACTTATGTAGTCCTTAGGGTATGGTTTGGCAGCAATACGCTAATTGTATGGGAGTTTGAGATCTAATACTCTCACAATTGATTTTGCATGTATCTCCTTCAAATAAGCATCAAGATCTTCTTTGGTGACAAAAGAGTCCCTTGGAGTAGATGCTACAGCCTCTGCAAGCACAGCAGGTGTCTGACTAGGTTGTGATGTTGTCCTGTCAACCGCAGGCTGAGAGATGGCAGGTGAGGATGAAGAACCTTCGAGTTGGATTCCTATACTCCTTACTTCATGTGTTGAATGTTGTGTTGCAATAGGTTCTGGCATACGAACTTGTTCATTATTTCCTTAGGTAGCATTTTCATTAGTACCTAAAGGATTAGGTTGTTAGGTTGCTTAGACAACGCGTGGCTATGCAACAATAGTAGGGTTTGACAAAGTCGTTCCCTATTGCATAGTAACAAAAGTAGCTGCAGTAGGCATGAATGGAGCCATCATGGTGATGAACTCCTTCATAATCTTGGTGTTCTCTTGCTTTTCATGTGTAAGTTGTGCATGGTCAAGTACGGCTACTTGTACTGCATTATCATTTGGATTAACATTCTCAAGTGGTGGCATGTTTTGCTCTCCAACTTCAGTGTTGGCGTCAAACTCTTGGCTAGTGCCGTCATTAGGATTGGTTGGTTTTTTTCTTTGGGGTACCACTGTCAAGTTGTCAACGTATGTCCCCAGTGGAGTTGTCAAAATGTAGATTATTGGATCCTGTTGTAATGATAACGTACGTGCAGCGTCTAGCTCGCACTACACGTGGCTTTAGAAGAGTGACTTGGTAATAAAATGTAATGACACGTAAGGATGACTTATGGAAGAAGCAATCTCATATAGCTAGAACACACGCGTGATAGGTGGAGGAGCTATACAACATCAACCCCACAGTTCTTGGAGAGAGGCGATGCATTCTTCGTTCTTATGACTATTTGATCTCTGTGATTATAATTTGACAGCACGACAACGTTTCTCTGAATATCTAAAAATCTTGTCAAATAAGGAGTTGAGGTATTTATAGAGTTTGTTGTTGACAACATCCATTAGATCGTAAAGTGTGTCAACGGCTTAAATGAGTCCTTCTTCTAATGGATCTTTCTATGGGCTCATTTTGAGTTTAAGCCCATGAGAGCCTTTTTTAAGTGCATAAGCTTCTCTAAGAAAGGTTGAGAGCGGATAGGTCGGTCCAACAATCCTTACTCCAAACCCACCTGTCAAATCTCTCATAAGTCATCCAAAGTTCAAATTGGATTATTTAGGCCCTATCACATAGCCCAAGAGTCATAATATTTTATTTTGATAATTCTAGCCCTCTACAATTTGCAATAAGCTCGAGATGAAGCATATAAATGATGATATCTTAATCATGTGCCTTCTACGTGACACTTTTACACGATGAAAAGATGAAAGATGAATTTATGATGGGATTGGGGGCTACAGTGTTAGCATTCTTCTGCATCACAAATACAGTTGCTTTTTGGCTGCTAATTTGATTTGTGTTTTTACTTCAAAGGTGATAGTTTTATGGCTTTCAACTATAAAATTAAGAAAAGGCATATCAGACGCATCATCGTAGTTTCTATGGTATTTTTGCGGTAGTTACCTTACCTTTTGAGTGGCATTAAGGGCGCGATGTGGATAGACGGGTTTGTTTGGGTTACTAGAATGTGATCAACAAGTTTGTATTGCTATTTCTTTGTCTGATTGTCTCATGACCAGTGCTTCATTGATGGTTTACGTGAAGTTCGCAGGAAATTGCAAGGAAAGACAGCTTTCAAATCAAAATGAAACTAGCATCTTGAATGTTTGCCCAGTTGGGTTTGCTCTTGTCTTCCATCCCTAGGCTTCTTATGTAGGTGAGTCGTGTGTAGAAATTCGTGCATTTAATTGATCAAATTTCTAGAGAAAGGGGCTAAATATTCCTCTGCACATTTTCATATGTAAATTTATTAGAATAAGAAGTCTATTTTCATGACCACATACAGAAATGTAAGCATGCAGTCAACATGTCCGCATACCAAACTGTGTTAAGGATGAAGCTATACACCAGCATGGGATTGCTGCAGCATTTGAGAATAAAGATTGTGTTGTGGCTGTTTAAACTAAATTTTTCTTTAGGATAGTAAATCTAAATCATTATGCCATCTCATTTATTCTGTAAGTGACGTTAAGCTATACTGTGAGCACAAAGTTGTCAATTCCCTTTATTACATTGTCTTCAGCAGAGCACTCGTCATCACTGGCGTGCTTGAAATTTTAGGAGCCCCATCTTTAGCTGCACGATCTTTTTGTGTTAACGTTCTTCTTATATTCATTGGTCCTACCAATTTATCTCATTAACCTGGAGTGGATTACATGATCATACTTCATTAAAACCTTTGGTTTCCTTTTCTATTTGATTTGATTTAATTTGCATCTCCTGGCTACTCTATTCATACCATGTGAATAAAAACAAAAACTCCATAACAATCCACATCTCTTCCGCCCCCGCCAAACCCCCACGCCCCCAAAGTAAAACACACACACACACAAAAAAAAAAAAAATGTAAAAATAAGGCATTATGATTAAGAAGGATATACTAAACGAGTCATTATTGTTGTGATTATTCAACCTTGGGATGACAATCAGGGGAAAAAAAGGGAAAGAAAGAAGAAATAAAAAAGATGGGATGTGTAATAATGATTGCGTTTGCTGCTGGAAATTAAAAGGCAATGGACAACTCTCCGTTAGATCGACAGGGCCATAATAGCTTCGTATGTATATAAGGCAAAGGGACAACTCTCCACTAGTTTTGTTGCTCTATGGCATGTTGATATCCTCTGTGAGTTCATAGTTTTTATTATCAAGCAATATGATTGAACTTAGGAGTTCATGCCATCTTATTCATATGTCCTCCTTATGAACACAGCAGCAGACAGGCATTCCGCCCCCATTCCTGTCAGGAAAGCTGTGGTACCTTTGTAAATTCAAGCTGCGACAGCAACAGCTCTTGGCCAACTGCTGTTCATGTGAAATTATGTGCTGATAAGGAAGACACATAAATAAGACAAATGATTAAAACTTTAGTTGATAAGCAGGTGGGCCGCAGGTTCTCCTGTTGATTAATTAGTTATTTGTACTATAGTATATTATTAACTTATCATTATATAAGGGTAGAATAGTATTTTTACTTGTGTATTCCTTATGTGTTAAGGTCTCCATTTTATATATACTTTGTTTTACATCATTGTTCATTATCAAGATAATAAAATACATTATCCTCTATATAATGATAAATTAATAATATACTATAATAATTTGCAAGAGTCTGGTAAAGATGTTGTCTGATTGAGTGGAAGTAGTATGAAACTGGGAGCAATGAGAATTAAAAAGGCATTCTCTTACATAAATTCTTAAGAGCATCCTTATTAATTCTGTGTTATTAATTTCTGTTAAGTTATCATATTAAGTATATGAATTTATTTATTCATCAAACCTTCTCTATTGTCTATTCAGATGAAGAAAGGAAACCTCGAAAGGAAGCTTTTTGACATCGTGGAGATGGAATATGTTGAAACAAATAGACTAAAAGGTGTCAACCACATCAAAGTGCATCAAAACTGTTAAGGTTAGCGTTATAACCTGCTTATATTTATTATATAACAAAAACATTGTAGTGGGTGGTAAAAAGCTGACATATCTAGGTGTAATGGAGAGACCATGAAGCAGCAAATGAAAAGATAGAAAACAAGAAAGCAATAAAATTTATACCCCATAATTGAAGATTCATTATTTTCTTCCTCCTACTTTTATTGATACAAGAAGTTCTCCACTATTAGATTCAATTTCCAACGAGCAGCAAATGAAAAGATAGAAAAGAGAATAAAATCTGTGTCGATACATTGGATACAGCCATACAGACTGTCATTTGTCTCATAATCTTAATTCCTACACTAGCAAGTGATATTCTGGTTCTTCAATGATTCCAGGGAAAAAAACTACGCCCAACCAAGCACATGGATATGAATCTCCACTAAGCATCCTTCATGGTTTTCCAAAATGTCTATTCTTCTGCCATTATGCCATTATGCGAAAAAAATAATCTCACATTGCCATTATGCAAAAAAATAATCTCATATTGCCTGCATGGTTCATATTTTCAAATTGAAAGGGGAGCATTGTTGTCAAGACACCGAATGTGCTGTTGATCACAATCTATTCTCTGGATATTTTGGCCAAAAGAATGAAGAAGTGTTTCATTATGTGTTCGCAGACAAGAATGATTTCTTAAAACACGAGTTGAGAGTTATGGTAACAATAATATTGCCCAGCTTCATATTAATGTTATAGATTCCTCTGATTTTCAAGAAGATTTAGTGTGGTGGCAACTTTGAAGGAACTTGATCTTTAGGCAAACTCTTGCAAGGCTGGCAAAAGCAATAAACACCAGGGTTTTTATTTGCTTCTTCGCCCCCTCTTCTAAATATATAAACATGTGCACACTTGGTCTCAACTTGACCCTGTCTTCTCGACAATAAAAGCAAGTTTCCACATAAAGTGCAACCACGAATACCATTGGCGAGCACACCCAAGAATAAAAGAGGACCAGCATGATATGCCAATAAGAAAACTGTACAAGGCATTGATTATCTCTCTGTTTGCTTTCTTTTACTTTATATATATATATATATATATATATTGCACAATTTTTCATGTCACTGGATAGGATAAAGGTTATTATATCATGTTTAGTACAAAATATATTTGGGATTGGACAAAACTCTCTTTATGGGACTCAACAAAACTTAGAATTTTTGTCCCTTACGTATGATGGTATAAAAATATTAGAATTGAACAGAAATAAGATCTTTTAGAAAGAATTTATCCAATTCTATCAAGTACTGGGTACACTAATTATGATAAAATAGAATTATTTCCTGTACTATCCATTTCCTTTTATCATGTTTTGTCCTTACAACCAAATGCTTCCTAAAAGCTTTTTTGCATACCAAATGTGACACAATGGGTTTTGTCTAGTTTGGTACCTAGTTGCAAACCAAACGCCACCTTAGTTCTTTTCTTAGTGCGTTCATGTATGCACATCAGATATAAATCTCTTATCCTTAATATATTAACTATTTCTGTCTATATGTAGGAGATATTCTTTTGATTCTTTTATTGAATTGAGTTTGCATATTACCCTGCATTTTTCATATATTACTCTGCATATCTCCATTTGCATGACTACACACAGAAATTTTAGTATGCAATCAACATGTTAAATACTAGAACCTGTTCATCATGTAGCTATATACCAGCATGAGATTATTGCTAAGGTGTTCTCTCCATTTAAAATTAAATATTGAGTAGTGGTTATTCAAGATGAATCTTATTTATTTTTCCCATTTGAAAGTAAATTCTCTTTTGAATGGTATTTCTGAACTTTCATGCCACCTGATAACATACTAGATCCTCTCCCCTACTACTATCACACAGTTTTCAATTGTCTGCTTATTGAGTAATTGCTTGAAAAGAAAAAAATATAAAAATAGATAAACAAATAATAAATTTAGTTGTATTTCTTGCCGTACCTTAGACATCACTATCGTTGTCCATTTATATTTTCTTTTAGATCAAATATGAAATTCTAAGAAGAATTTATTTTGTTCAGGGATTGTAGGAAAGAGGACGTGATAGATTATAAAACCGATAAAATTTTATTGGATTATCACAATGACAAAACTATCAGGAGAAGTCAAGCGTTGGCCTTTTTATTTCGTACATTATTGTAATAATAATGTCATGTGTCATAAGCAAGGTGCTAAAACAGACTTTCATCAGTTAAAGTTGTTCATTGTGCATGTGTTTGTAGGTGTAACATAAAGAAAGATCGAATGTTGCTGCTATTTCTAATTTATGCGCGTTGTGTCTGTCTTTACTATGGTCAGTTGTCTAGGATAGTGATGTGGCAATCTATGCAGGAATTCTAGTTAATCTAGCTTGTAAGTATTTGACCTCTTGGCTCAACCTTCTCAACCTCATGTCTCGGATGAAATTATTCTGGGTCTGTCGTTTTGGTGTTGCTGATGGGAATCATGGGAATCGGCACTTGTTCAACAGTGGCATTAAAGTGCGAAGGATCGACTTCGAAGATGGTGGCTGTCATAATATTATAGTTAAAGAAGAACATAGGCACACACTATTCTTTTGGGTAAAAATTAATTAACCACACAGCTCACACATTCGTTGGTTTATTTGCTTTATGCTTATATATATTATCAGTAGTTCTACTAGAGGGATTAGCCACTAAGAAATGATTCGCAACAAAAAGCCTTGTTACGATGGAATGAGACAAATAATGGCAAAAACAAGAATAGAAAAATGAAGCAAACACAAGATTTATGCGGAAAATTCAAATTGGGAAAAACCACGGGCAAAAGAAAGAAAAATCCACTAATATTGAAGAAGGAATTACAAGAGGATGTATATAAGTAATCCCAAATCTCACAAAAATCATAAACCCTAAAGAACAACAAAGGAATACATATATTTTGCATGGATGCCGACTGAAAAGTTAGAATCTGAAAAGTCATGCGTTTTTTTTCATATGTCGGCCAAAGGCTGGTGGCTTGTGTTGTCAATGCCGGCGGCGTACCCAAAGAAGGCTAGTAGCATAGAGCCGGCCTTGATAGTTCACAGAATCCAAAAATTTAACGCTTATAGATTGAACGTCGACAGTGTTATTGTCACGCCCCAAATGATACTCTAAATGCGATAATCCGCCACACTCAATATTAAAACTTAAGTATGGCGACCTTAGTCATCTCATAAGTTTCGATATCGGGTGTAAGGCGTACGTTTACGATCATAGAGGACCAACATTGAAACAAGTTGTATAAGAAGACGTTCATATAATAGTTAAAAAACGGAAATCATAACATAATAACTGAAATAGAGAAATATATATAAAGGTCTTACAATTCATCAAAGGGGCATTCCTCGTGAAAGATATAGTTCGTCAAGGTTTAATGAAGCCTAATCAAAATAATTATATGGAGATTTACTTAGAAGTCTAAGTTTACATCTAGTCTTTGACTTCGTCTAAAAACTCCTTAGGCCAAAAAGGTAATACATGTGAGAAATAACCCTAGAGCTTCAACCATAAATGGGGAAACTGCAAAATGTATCTATAAGGGGGTAAGCTTCTTGCTTAGTGAGAATTAAATCGATAAGTTAAGTACTCAACAATTAATAATCAACCAAGTTATTTAATCAAACATATGAGATGCAATCAATCATATGACCAAACAATACATACAATTTTCTGGGAATCATATGTTTGAATAGATTTACCCCTCCATTCGGTGGTTAGGTATTTCGGGCAACGAAGCCATAGTTCGCAAATGATATTTTTGTAATTTTGTACAGATTCCTACTAATCGCTTAAATGTAGTTGATTCGGGTGCCCACTCACTATTTAATTACAGGCAATCAAAGCCATAGATTATATTTTCGAGTCCTCAACCTCATTACTATGCCTTTGTCCCACCAAGGGTATAGTAATGAATGCAATGTGACTCACTACATGTTATGCATGAATCATTCGATTTAAGTAATCATGGCTTAGTATTAGTTATTTTATAAGTGACCATTGAATTTGCAGACAATCAATAGTAAACTAAATCATACAATGATTAGTTAACAATTCTCACCATGATATACTTATCATAATTTCAACCATGTAAATAAAACACATGCACTTTCATGTTTTATCTTTTCCTAAAATCTAGTACCACTAGACTACAAGTAAATACATGAGTACAATTGCGAGAATTTAAACTCACTCGGCTATATTAGCAGAAGCTCCTTAGTCGAAATAGTCTTTTGGGTATGGAAGCTTACACTCTACGTCATCTATACAAAACAAATACTCGAAATGAGTATTTCTTGGAAGATCTACTCAAACTTGCAACTCTATTATACTAAGTTCGTCAAAATTCGCATAGAGTAAAAGTCCAACTTAAAATGGTTATGACTTGCTCATTTTAACTCAGAATTTCGCATATTATATACCGATTTCTACCTACTTGAAAAGATCTATTCATTTCTATGGATATTTCCTACATACAAGGTCATTTGGCTTCCTAAAAGTCATGATACAGATTCAAAACAAAAAATCCCAGCTTTTGCAAAACAATTTCCAAACTCAACTTTATTAAAAAATCCTTTAGTAATAATATAGATATGTATATGATTGAAAAATCCTTTGAGTACATATATAGACTCATATTATATGCAAAAATTCTAATGCTGTTATCTGTATGATTATTTTTCGTAAAACAATTTATCTTAAGGTGTTGAAACTTAATCTTAATAAATTCCTTTCTGCGTGTTTTGAAGAAACTTTATAAGTTCTTAGGTTATTATAATTGAGTCTGTTCTCATTTTGTTTTCCCATTTCTTTGGTATATCCTTCAAGTTCTTTGATGTACTAAATTGATAATTCAAAGTTTTTTAGGTACCAAATATGTCAATATCAAAGCTCAAGTACCGAATTGATTAAATTAAAAGTTTATGTAGCTAATTGCATATTTAGTCAAAATTCAGCTACCAATTGTGATATTACTCCTAAAAATTATAGATTATGACTTGTTATATATTAGTATGTATACATATTTTATTGGTGAGTAACTGATTTTATAGAGGACCATAGATTAGAAGTATAAAATTATAAATTATGCTTTACTATGTATTAATTAGTGAATGTATTTTATTAATTGATAACTGATTTTATGAACGACTATAGATTAGAAGTATGATGGGTTTATAAAGTATTTAGTTGTTTATTTTACACAAAGTGATATAATATTTAAATATCCTAAATATAAAAAAAAATTGAACAAAGAAAATTTTTAATTAGAATTTTGATTTAATCTATAATACAAATCAAACCAAACGTTATTTAATGATTTTGAAAAATTTCAAATACTAATCAAACTGTTGCTTAATGATTTGGTTCATGATGAAAAAAAAAAAAAGAGACCATTAATTATAGATTGGTTTGATTTTTATCGATCCTGCCCACTCCAGATAATGCTCACTGTAGTACAAATTATTTGTAATCTGTGTTTGACGGTTGGCTTCCTTGGCTGTAGCATTTGACGCATCCGAAGTTATGGATCTTTGGCGGGTTTGCTTTGATTGACCTCGACAGTTAATTTAATATGGAAAAGTACAGAAGTGCTAAACAAATATGAAATGAACTCGAAAGTGCATACAAAGGAAACCCATGCGCCAGTAATACGAAAATCTATCTTTATGCGGCCAATATAGAATTTTCAGGATAAATCTAAATAAGTTGAAAGATAAAATGCACAATAGATTTATTAATATTGTAAATCAATTAATTAAATGTATATGGCAATAAGTTTTCAGACGTGGAAATTAACTAAAAAATGTTTAAGTCGTCGCGAAAAATTAGAAAATCAAGAGCACCGCAAATGAAAAAAGCCCATGAACTTATCCAGACGAACAAACATAAAGATTTATAAGAAGTGGATTGCCTATTTGGTTTAAACATGTGCTTGCCTGTCTCTATTCCTATTTCGTTCAAGGCTGCTACATGCTGAAGTTGGGTAGAGGAACCATTCCCAAGCGAAGACTTGAAATTGATTTCCTTAGGAGAAAGAGATTTGATAAGCCATATTTAGCTTTAGATACTCCGCAGGCAAATATATATATATATATATAAAGGGTTTGATACTACTTTAATGTATGGGTTTTTATTATTTTATTATTAATTTTATTAATGTTAATATCACACATACTTGTGTAGTAAGATTGATTGTTTCCAAAATTGTCTTTTCTTATTCCATTAGCTTTGGATCGTGTTTGATTGCAAGGATTAGGCAAGATAAGAGAAACTGGACGTCATATTATAAAGAGTATTGGACGAAACAATTCTCTTATACCTATGTTTGGTACACATGGTATCGGACAAGATTTTTTGTGCTGTTTAGTGTTTGATATATATAAGTACTAGAGAAGATATCATATTTGACCATTATACCTTTATATTATAATATATTTATTTAATTAATTCATTATATTATTTAAAAAAGAAGAAAATGATGATTACAAGTGCGGATAATTTTGAAATTATTTAAATTAAAGTTGTTTATCCTATTCATTTGATTTTTGTACTTTGAAATATACGGGACAACTTTTTTAAAGATGGTGCTTTGTCTTAGGATTTTTTTTGTCTAGTCCAATAATTAATAAGAGAAACTAAATAAGGGATTAATAGTCTATTCAATTCACTGAATGGAATAAGAAATAAATGGAATTCCAATTCAAAAGAAATGTAAATATTTTTTTTTTGTAAAAAGTAAAACAAATAATTATTAAAATAAAATGTAAAATATCTATAATGCTCAATGTATTTGTTACAGAGAGAGAATAATTGTATAGATGTTATTTTTAAGACATAAGTATTAATGACATGGCCGTAAAATAGACTAATCAATGACAATTCATAGATTAAAAATATGAATTGCTATTTATATTATTTTAAGTAATAACAATTTATTATAAATTATCATATCGTAATATTAGCTTTACATCGAATGATAAATGAATAAATAACTATTTACGTTAAGTACATGGAATATAAAAGTTTTATCCTATCTTATCTTATAAAATTTATGCAATCAATCGCAATGGTAGTTTTTATCAATGTTTTGCCTATATTATCGTGGAAACAAGGGCGAAAAACCCGAATACAAGATTATACTGCCAGGAAAAAAAAAGGGGGAAGAGTAAAGGATAATGACAAAGTGCATTAGTGACGTTGAAATATTCTATAAAATATCATTACCTTTAGATAGGTATTGAAATATAATAAAACAATTGTTAACGTTGTATTACCAATGACGACGAAAGGAAGTTTCCACGCGACTTTAATTTCGATTGAAAAAAAATAGCGTTGACATGAGTCGAATAGAAAACTTGATCGAGTCCATCACTAAAAGCCGCATATGGTAAAAGTTTTTTATTTATTCTACAAATCAAATTATTAGTTACTGTTTTAATATTAGTTAACAAATCTAATCATTTCCTTTTATAAGAATTCTTTAGCATATAGTTTGATTCGTAAACATATGACATATGTATATATATTTATCATCTTATCTGTATAAATGATCTAATTCACTACTTTTACTCTTTACTAATTATATATAAATATTTATACTACTCAACTATAATGTCATGTTTGATAAGCAATGATCATTTGAAAATATGATGAAATAAAATAAAATGGAATGTATTTATAACATAGTTATAATAGATTAAAATATCTTGAGAAATAAATATAGTAGGGTATAAGACATGTCTATCATTTTTCTTAAAAAAAATTACATACATATAAATTGTATAAAAAAATTATCAAAATAGTATCGTTATATCGAATGTTGGAGAAAATATATAAAGTTTTATATGTGCATCGCATTTTGGAAGAGAAATACAATGATCTACGATGCAAAAAATTTTAAAAATCACTATATCATATATTGAGTGTGCGATACAAATTTGAGGATGTATTGCACCTTTAATGGTCGATACAAGTATAATTATGCATATATTACTTGTTGGACGTGTGATACATGTTTAGTAGAGTGTTGCATGTTTAATATGTGATGCTCATATAATTTAAAAAGTTCTTAAAAAATAAATGATAATAATATGATTGATAATAAAGATAATTAACCTAGATATAATAAATGATAATAATATATGATTTAAAGATGGAATGGCATTCTCTTGAAATAGTCTATTTGAAAAAATAATAATAATAATCAAAACCCGAAATCGTGCCCATTCTCCTTCAATTTTAAATCATATTCTTATCATTTATTAATATACTACTCAATAATGAAATTAAAATTTATTAACTAGAATGAGAAATAAAAAACATATAAAAGGTATGTAAACTTGCTATATCAGGCCAAACACCAATAAACAGAAATTTATTTTGATCTATTTTTCTCTTTTTATGACAGAGCAGAAGAGAAACCCCAGCTACTCCCCAACTCAGTACTGAGTCCTTGTTTAATAGTTTTTGTGATGAGCCTCAGCCCGCCCTAAAGCCTACCCCGCGAATTTTTCATGATCAAAAAATTTTCCCTCTCTTTTTCCTTTTTTGTCAAATTAAAATCATAACCAAATCTTACCAATAAAATTTCACCCAAATCCCTCTCTTTCCTCTTCAACCAATCGAATTAACTTCTCCTCCATTCCACTGCTAGGGTTTTTGGTTTTGATTTCCTCTATTGATATCGATTGATAATTGAAATGGCCAGCGAAACCATGTTGGTAGATTCCAAGCCAGAAACGGAAGAAGATCCTTCTGATCAATACCGAGAACCACGAGGAGGAATCGAAGAAGAGAGCAAAAAAGAAAAGAAAAGGACTGGGAAGAAGCGATGAGGAAGAAGGCGAGAGAAAGAAGAAAGAGTCGGAGAAATCAGAGCATGAAAGCAGTAGTAAGAGGCCTGCAAGAGAAAGGAAACTTGTGGAGCGTTACTCTATCCCTTTTCCTCCTCTCGGGAAACCCCCTCCTAGTAAACCTCTCTCTATTCCTCAGGTATATTGCTGTTGCTCCTACTTCTACTGTTACCACTGCTACTATTACTGCTTCCGTAACATTTCTCTTTCTGCTCTGTTTTACTCATCATTTCGTCCTTCACTGCAGGGTTCTGGTTCCCAGCTTAAGGACATCCCGAACGGTATTGGTTTGTTTCCTTTAATCGCAATTGCTGTAAAACATGGTAATTGTGTCAATGTGTATCTTATAGGATGGTATTCTACTCAGAAATGTATCAGTTAGGGATTTTTTGTTTTGGATATGCAAACTTTAGGCATTATGAGACTCGAGGTGACATAAAAATGAGAAATTTTTAGCAATGGGTGGATGATACCAATTGATTTTTAGCAAGCATCTTTAATTTTTGAAGTTTTTTATTACAGTGTGTTTTGCAAGTTTACCATTCTTCTTTCTAACCGTTTGAAGTTTTCTTTAACAGTGGCTTTCAAGTTGTCTAAGAGAAAAATTGATGAAAACCTCCAACTACTCCATACCATGCTTTTCGGAAAGAAGGCTAAGGTCATTCATCACTTTCTTCAATTTATTTTTCTAATCAGACTCAGGGTTTCTGCTATAGCTACTTGTAGTCTCAGCTGTATGTTTATTGACATATTTACATTGTCATAACTCTGCAGCCACATAGTTTGAAGAAAAATATCGGTCAATTTTCTGGCTTTGTCTGGACTGAAAATGAGGTATACCCTCGTAGGCATTTATTCTTTCAACTTGTCTTCTGGATTCTTTTTACGTATATTATGCCTTTCAAGTTTGTCTGATCTGGTGAAAACATAATGGAGCTTTTGCGCAAATTTTTTTTAATAGATGCTGGGGGCGTGAATGAGTTGAGTTGGGAGAGCACAATGCTGGAAGTTATGATTGTTCACCTGGGAAAAAACATTCTTTGTTCTGTTTCACCTGCCTTGCTGTCTTTTATTAGAATGCACCTTGCAAGTTCAACATGGGAATAACTTGACCTTGAAATTTCAACTTGTTTTTCTCCCAGAATTATCTTGCTTCGTGACAAAATTTATGTAGAGTGTGAACCCAAAATATACTCAATGAAGTTTGATCCAAGGTCAAGTTCTAAGTGGAGCTTGGTGAGGCACTCAAGCCTGTTGAACTGAGTATTTGGAGTTTCTAGTCAGTGAAACGCAATCGATATCCTGCCCACATCAAGTAGTTTGAGAACTAGATTCACTCACTCACACCCTGATGGATGCTATGCTATTTTACAAACCTCTTTTTAACCTCGATGTCTGCTGTTGGCAGGAAAAGCAGAGATCCAAAGTTAAGGACAAACTTGAAAAGTGTACAAAAGAGAAGTTGGTGGATTTTTGCGATGTGCTGAACATTCCTATAAATAAAGCAACTGTGAAGAAGGCAAGTAGTAGATGTTTGATGATTTTATTTGCATATGAACCAACGAAAGGCATGTGCTACATTAATCCTTTTGAAATTTCTCCAGGAGGAACTCTCAGCTAAGTTACTGGTGTTTTTGGAATCCCCATGTGCTACAACTGATGTTTTGCTTTCAGAGAAGGATCAGGTTTTGCATGATATTCCTTCCATATTGCTTGTGGTCGGCTTAACACGATACAGGTTTATTGCTGCAAAAGTCACCTTAGATAGATGAGGTCTTCTTTTATGAAATTTCAGAAGGGTCAAAAGCATAAGAGGAAGCATACACCTAGCAAGAGTCCAAGCTCAGGAGAAGCTACAGAAACACCTGCAAAGGTTATTATTCTTACACTATTTACCACCTTTTTTTTCTTAGATACTTGCAAGATATTTTGACATAGGTATTCATTAATGTTTACCTGGTTAAAGGGGCTTGCTGCTTTTTAAATGCCCTGATTTGCCTGACCACACATGTTTTCTGGTTTGCTGAATATCTGTTCTCTGGAATTACACTCATGATTCATCTTTATGTAGAAAGAAAATGTTTTTACTGTCCTGTAAGTGATTAGGACTAGAATGATTGTCCTGATCATTGAGTCAAGTATAAAACTTTCCAACAAACCCTAAGGATGTCAGCAATATGTTCTTAGTAATAATGTGATATAATTTATCTGCTGCTTTTTTCTGGAGTCCAAAATTTGGTCTTCGAGGGCTTAAAATGGTGGTTGTAAGTTCTGATAGAAAACAGACTTGTTCAGAATTTGTTTATTGTACCAGTTCCAACTGTTTTATCAACTTCTTTCAATGTTAAATGGTTCAATTTTTTAGCAGTGGTCCGTTCTTCAAATATTCAGCTCAATCAATTATGAGTTTGTGTTAGGATATGATTGGGGTACCAAGACATTTCGATCATGATGATCGTTTTGATAGTTGATCATAATATTTTTTTGCAATGTAGAGAAATCATGCACATGATTTGATGTAGAAAAGGGACTGGCTTGCTATGATATTATGTGGATAAGAAGAGAGATCAGAATCATAAGACAGTGTAATGACTATTAGTGTTAGAGTACAGTAGCATTCTGCTGTCTTAAGAATGTGCTTCCTTGGGGCATGGTTCTTTTCCATTGATCCTATGAGATAATGTTGACTATTAGGGCTTAATAGCATCCTTACAATAATATTTGGATATGTCACATGGCAGGTTCCAGTTCTAAACTGTGGAACTTGCTTTTACATGATAAAGTTTTTTGTTGAAAACTCTTACTGTCCCTAGGACCACCTTAATTTTATCCTGTTAACACAGAATCAGGGTTCAAGTGTACCATTGTTCCCAGCAGCATGGATTTTTTTGATGTGGTCATCATTCATCAATGCTTGACCTTGAGATGTAGATCATCCAGTCAATCAATAAATAAGACATCATATTGATAGCATATGGTGTACAAAATGGGAATTTATTTATTTTTACAGTGATGTTAAACTTGTGCTTTCTTCTGGGCATGATTAACTTTATTATGCAATTATTTAATTTTGGTTATGATATATGCTGTGATATTTTTATATTATGAAAAGCAAACAAAAGATTTACATTTTCCACAAAAGCACATGTTCTAAGGTCGCTTAAGAATATTACAAAGCTGGGTTATGGATCCAAATTTTAAAACATGTATTGGAGGATAAAAAAGGGTAGGGACTCCTACCTGTCTGCCATGGGCCTGATTAATCCTACTTTGGTTCCCACCTTTTTGATCCTCTGCTTCCACTTCATCCAACCTTTTAAATTGGATTTCCTTTTATTAACAATTAAACCCTATTCCAATTCTCATGACACCCTTCCCCTTACTGTGGAAAAAGAATTGATCCCATTCATCTGTTTATAATCCATGTGCAACAAACTTGATATAACTTTACCATGTACTACATGAAGAGGAAAACAGATTGTATTTATGCTGCATGCAAAATATATGTACAGGAATATGTGAGTACAGATTGTTAACAATGCTTTTATTAGTGAAAGAACTGATGGTTTGCATGGTGAATGAAAACAAGTACTATCCAAAGAAGTATGACTGTTTTTCAAACATATATAGTGAAATTTGAACATGGCCTAATCTACTATTATTCACCTCTTTAATTAATGATAATTACCTCATTAATTGAGACAAAATTTGAAGCACATAACCTGATATGGCAGCGTAAAAAAATTGGATCTTTTTGATATGCATGTCTCCAATCTCAACACAACAATTACATTACAACCAAAACAATAAAAAAGTTTTAACTAACGTAGCAAATCTATTGAATTTCCTTTCAAAATTCTTAAGCTTTATGTTGTTCCATGTGAACTGGGAATTTAGTGATTCTGATGATTGTGATTGAGATTAGATCAGGAGGGTTTTTGCATTGATTTTGCTGTTAATTCTATTTCTTAGAGACAAAAGCAAATAACCAAAGATGGGAAGAAGCAACGGCAGTCCACAGATGCAGACAATGATAAAAATATGGTTTCACATGCAGACATAAAAGATGATTCAGGTGATGAAGGTAACAATGAAATGGTGGCAATGGAGGAAAGTGATCGTGCTGGGAACCGATCACAGGCAGAGGAAGATTCACCTAAGGACAAAGTGTCCAAAGATCATTCTGGGGAAAAAGAAATAAAGGTAATAGCAAAAAATGATGGGAGTGAGATAAAATCAGTCAAGAGAGCAGCATCGGAAAAATCTATGAAAAGTTCTTCAAAGTCATCGAAGAAAAGCTCAAAAAAAGGTGCTGTTAATGCTGATGGTTCTCTTGGTACACCTGTAAGGCTTGAAAAATCTTCATCATCGAAGAAGGCCAAGAAAGAGAGTGAAAAGGAGGAAGGTGCTAGCACTAATGCCAAGAAGGCCAAGAAAGAGATTAAAAAGGAGGAAGGTGCTAGCACTAATGCCAAGAAGGCCAAGAAAGAGATTAAAAAGGAGGAAGGTGCTTCCACTAATGTCAAGAAGGCTAAGAAAGAGATTAAAAAGGAGGGTGTTACCGCTAATGTCAAGAAGACCAAGAAAGAGATTGAAAAGGAGGAAGGTGTTACCACCAACGTCAAAGCTAAAGGCAAGAAACAATCAAATAAATCCCCTAAAAAACTTGTTGTCAAGGATCAAGGTTCGTTCCTTCTATTCTATAAAGGGTGCGACAAATTAAGTCATGCCTTAGAAGAGTTTTTGCTTTTCAAATGTGATGGCACTTGTGATTTTAATCCCTTTTTTCTCATTGAAGATGCCTACATTTTACGTCAAACTCCTCATATGATTCTTAAATGTTATTTCTAGAATGTTGATTGTTCCAAGAAGCAATGTAGACGCCAATTGTGCTGGAATCTGCTTTTTGTCTCCCTTTTTTGTCCTCATTGATATCTCCCTGAACTATGAGTATTTTAGTAATGCCTGATGCATTGGTTTTATAAGCAGTAACCTAGATTGCTGACCAACTAAAGGGATGTTGTGACATGGTGTAATTATCCTTCTCTCTTTAATAGTATATATATTCATAACCTTCATCTATCTCTTCCTTTACTGCACCAGGAAAAGGCAAAACCGGCAAAACAGGCAAAAAGGCAAAACCAGAACCCACCAGAGAAGAGATGCAAGCAGTTGTTGTAGATATATTAAAAAAAGTTGACTTCAATACTGTAAGTAATCTATCTTTACCAGTTGCACCAGTAGCTCCAACAATTATTTGTTTTATGCTCATGGCTTAGAGTTCTGTGACAGGCTACATTGTCCGACATAATCAAGCTATTAGGTACGTATATGATATTTCCTTTTCAATTGTGGAAATAAAGTTTGTTCTGCTCACATGCAGCTAACTTCTGTTGCTTGCATTAGGTGGCCACTTTGGCATGGAGTTACTGCATAGAAAAGGAGAGGTCAAAGAAATTATTACTGATGTCATTAATAATATGAGTGATGATGATGAAGAAGAAAATGAAGAAGATACCGAAGAGAACACTGGTGCTGATGATGTTGCAGAAGATGATGAATGAGGATTTCATGATCCCCTGCATTATGTATGTAGGAAAACGGCTTCATATTATTGGATAAGGAATTCAAGCTTATGGAGCAGAGGGGACTGTAGGACCACTGGAAGCAGTAGGTGTTGAGCTGGAGTTATTTGATGTACACATTCATTTTCTGTACTCTTTTTTAGGCCATTATTTCCTGTAGCACTCTGTTTCTCTTCATTTGATTAGTTTCCTTTACTTTTTCAATCAATCCTCATAAGTTGTATCAGTTTGGTAATGATTGTTGTCTTTGCTAGTAATATGTAGACCTGTAGTTGGGAATTTTTTCTGTACAACATTTGGAGCTTTATCTTAAAGATAGGCAAGATGCTCTTTGTAGAAATGTGCGGATAATGGTTTTATTTTAGCAAATGTCTATCTCTTGTCAAGGGAGATAAAAAAGCAAAAGGTGCTTGTTTGATCCCGGAAGATTTGTTTGGATAATCAATAATGGAGTATTAGGCACGATTACTGCAAAGTTAGGGATCCAGCTGTATCAAATACTGGGTCGCTTTTTCATCCTCATCCCTGTAGAATTACGGAGTGTTTAATACCATTTTCTATGATAAGAGTATGTTTTGGCGATGGTTATTGTAACTGGCCTTAATAGAAGCTTAGCAGTGTTTGGCAATGGTGGAATGCGTTGGAAAGCAGTGGATGTCAACGGAAAGTGTAAATCAATGGAAGTTGTATGTTTGGTGATGGTGGAAAGTAGATGAAATAGAAACATTTTCATTATTATCTTACCAATTTCTGCCTAAAATTGGGTGGAAAGCGGACCAACATTTTTACAATTTTCTTTCTGTTGCTTTCCATCACTTTCCATAATCCACGAAGTTACTAAACACAGTATAAATCCTTAATGAAGGATCTAAAGTTATTTATACATAATTAATAGAAAAGTTGACATGAATTTTTAAGGGGAAACAAAAATCTTTTAAGAGGAAAGCATTTTGGAGAGTTGATATATACTTGTAAGAAATATCATTATCATACCCATGTAATATAATAAGTAATTATATAAACTAATTGATAGAAAGAATATAGATAAATATTATACTTATGCGTATTTCTTGAAAACCGTTAAATAACTTCAATTTATTTCTCCTATCTCGATTATAATTATTTTATCTTTAATAGATGACTAGCAATTTTAAATTCGTTATTGCACCAGTCATTTTTGCATCCCTGTTTGAAACATAACTTAAAGGAAATATGGTGATGGTTACTTCCAAGTTACTATACGTAATGCATGAACTTGGTTTAGCAAGCAAAAATTTAAGTCCTGTAAGTTCTGAACATATTACTCCTTAAGAGTTAGGGAGTTTTTTTGAATTGATATTCAATTTTTATTCATGGGACTAATGGATAATTATTCAATAAGGGGGTTTTCGGATTGTTAACCATAGATTGATTTGAGTAATAATAACTATTTAATATTTTAAGTAACAAAGATTTGTTATGGAGTCAGCTATTATGGTTAATTAAATGTTGTAATAGCTTTTTATAAAAAGTAAGATTGTACTCACATAGCTATAAGGTAAAATGAATTAGGAACTACTATTGTGTGGTTTTAAAATATAAATGTGATGTTATATGTATGTGATTGATCTATTAATAATATATAAGGTTGGTAAATTAATTATAATTGATGGTTTAGTTTAGTTAAGAGATAATGCGTGTTTTTCCCTTTTTTATCTGTCCCCGGTTTTCTCTTCCCCTTCAATTCTGGTTTACAACATTTTACGGCCCAAAAGTAAGGTTCGGGGTACACCATAGCTTGTACCAAGAGGAAGCTCAAAATTTATGAATTGCGGTTGGTCTCCACTCTTTCCTCAAAACGGGGGAAAGATTAATTTCGTGTGATTTGACTTTGTCCCTTGCGTGCTTTACTTACCAATATAAAAAAGATGTTGTTCATAATATCTCATCTTCACTGGGGAAAAGAAAAAGGTTTAATGATTATTATATATGTTCATTGATAATTTCCAAAACATTTATTATTGGTATTTATTTAAGTATTTTAATAATTTTGTTATAATGCTAATAGATGTGAATTGTTCAATAAGTTAATAGACCCAAGGTATATAAAATTGTTATAATGCAATACCATTGAATCTTTTCTTAATGGGTATGTGACTGTCTAATTGGATGACCATCAAATAATCAATAGGGGTAATGTTGGTATCTAAACTTTGACAATAAGGTTAATTAAGTATTTGAATTTTAAAAAGTATAATTTTATACTTAATTGAAATTTTTTATGTCTAAACACCATCTTACTTAATATTATTAGATCGCTGTCTGATACGTATTTATTACTTTTTAAAAGACAATAAAGAGTGAGGTAGTATTGATGGATATAAAAAGTTTAATTAGGTATGAAATTAGATTTTTAAGTTGGCATGCTAAATTGAGATCATTGGGCATTTTTTCTAGTCAACATAATACGGTTCATAATAATGTCAATAGTTGGGAAATATATGTGTGTGGATGTGATTTATTAGGTACGGATCTTCTCCAATTTTTAATATCTTAATTTTTACTAACTGATCCTTTTAGAAATATGATGAGCCTTAATAATCAATAATTGAAATTACAGGAAAGAAAATAATTACCACAATTACATTGCAAGGAGGGAACTTAACAACTAGAAAATTCAGTGAAAATAAACAAATCTTGGAAGCCAACCCCCCAACCAACTTCCATAAAGTCTCCCTACTGCTAGAGAAGCTAGTTCTCGTGGCTGGTAATGTTTTGGTTCCTATAGCAGTAGCCTAACCTAACCCCACACCCAACGCCAACCCCTATGTGTCCTTTTCTTCCTATTTGCACAACCAGCAACAAACGAATCAAAAAAATTTTAAGAAGAATGTTTTTCCTTAACAACAGCAATTAAACAAATGGTTAATTGACGTCTATGAACAGCAATCCTCCACTAGTGTTAATTAACGTATGATCAGCAGCAAATCAAGCTGGCGAAGTGCCATGCCGGCTGTCTTTTTCATGCTTTTCAATTATTGTTGGTGAAGTTTTTTGGGCCATTTCTTCCTATATAAATTTCTTCTTCATTCATATTAGCACCATGCAAGTCTCCGTTTCAGTGATCTCCTGATCGTAACACTCCCCTCAGCCTCCTCAGGTAAACTTTCTTTCTATCTTAAAATCATTGAATTAGCTAGACTGATGCTCATACATCAAGCATTTTCTCACTTTCTATAGAAACGGCTTGGTGGTACTAATATAGCACGTGGATTGATTAGTGGTATATAAATATCAATAAAAATCTCAATATGTTAATGATTTTACAAAATCAATGCATTATTAATGTCATTTATCCAATATTGGTACTTGCCAGTTATTACCCAAACACTTGGTGTATTAAAATCATTGAATCTTTTTCTGCATAAGAGAGGTATAAGAAATTTTATCATAAGAAGGAAGGTGTATATAAAAAGAATAGGTTAGTATATATTCCCCAAATGCAACTTAGGTAATAAATAGTTGGGTTGCCAACAAAATTGAGCTGTTTCGTCAAAAAAAATTTTATGTTTGTGATCTTCAAACAGGTTTGCTTAATGAACAGAAAAGGACAAAACACAATGGCTGTAGTTGGCAATGGAGCATCTGAGTTTAATGTAATACAATCTGAGCCATTACTAGTCCCTCCTGTTGAGGAGACACCGAAGGGCTTCTACTTTCTATCAAACCTTGACCAGAACATTGCTGTGATTGTGCGAACAATCTACTGCTTTAAGTCCGAAACAAGAGGAAACGAGGAAGCTTTCGAAGTGATTAAGGATGCTCTATCCAAGGTTCTAGTTCACTACTATCCTCTTGCTGGGAGGCTAACCATTAGCCCTGAAGGTAAGCTCATAGTTGATTGCACCGCGGAAGGTGCAATCCTAGTTGACGGTGAAGCAAACTGTAGGATTGAGGAAATAGGAGATATCACAAAACCTGACCCTGTTACTCTTGGAAAGCTTGTCTATAACATCCCTGGTGCTAATAGCATCCTTGAGATGCCTCTCGTAGTGGCTCAGGTTTGTACTCCTTTTTAACATGTTCCCTTTTACTTCAGAGATGGTTAACTCTCCAGTCAAAAGAAAGCTTTGGTATTAACTTTTTAAGTGAACTTGTGATGGAAAAATACTCTAGAAGTACACTATGTTTATATAAAAAATAAATCGATCTTTGAAATGAGCCAAAGGTAAAAAAAAAATTGTATACATACATGTATGTATACACTAGAAATCCTTTATGTTTACACAAAAAAATCAATAAATGTGTGAGATTACTTCTAAGTTTATGTTAAAGTTTAATCCAATCATTTATTTTTCAAGTGAGTTATTTAACTCATTTATATTTTGTAGTTCCTATGATGGGATAATGATAGATCAAGTATTTGTATTTTTAATTTTTGATAATTTAGTATTTTATTTTTAGATTTTAACAACTTAGTACTTGTACCTTCAAAGTATATGCAATTCAGTGTCTTTGTTAAATAATATTTGATAGACATTTATTTTTTATGCCAAAATAATGATGGATGTTTATTTTTGACAAAATATGCAATTCCAATGATGTATAACCATACGTGGTGGACTTACATGGTGTACTAACATTAATATAGAGGATTTAGACAACTTAATAAAAACATTAAAGAATTGATTGACTTTTGACATAAACATAAAGAATTTTTAATGTACTTATCCCATCTTATAATCGTTATTCACCCTAAGGCACAATTAGCATCATGTTTACTAAAATTATGGGTATTTAATTATATTTATGCATAAATTTTCAATATAGTTAAAGGAAAGCACAAGTAGGCATCTATTGTGTATTCAACATTTTGCTAAATGTAAAAGCTTAAGTGGTAAAACCGACAAGTTTAATCGTAACATTTTATATGATAATGTAAAAGTTGATTTGAAATTGAAGAAGTACTCAAGCCATGCTCTATTGCTATGTTATAGGTGACGAAATTTGAATGTGGAGGATTTGTCCTTGGGCTATGCATGAATCACTGTATGTTTGATGGTATTGCTGCAATGGAATTTGTGAATTCATGGGGGGAAACTGCAAGATGCATGATTCTTGAAACCACTCCTTTTCTAGATAGGAACCTACTCAAAGCACGAGATCTGCCAAAGGTAGAATATCAACACCATGAGTTTGATGAAATTGAAGACATATCAGACACTATAAAACTTTATGAAGAAGAGATCTGTTATAGGTCCTTTTGTTTTGATCACGAAAAGCTTGAAAAACTCAAGAAGGAAGCTACAAAGAGCGGGGTATTGGAGAAATGCACTACTTTTGAAGCATTGTCAGCATTTGTGTGGCGAGCTCGCACTCAAGCATTAAAAATGCAACCGGATCAACAAACAAAGTTGCTTTTTGCAGTTGATGGACGGTCTCGGTTTAAGCCTCCATTACCTCAAAAATATTTTGGTAATGGGATTATGTTGACAAATTCTCTTTGTTGTGTGGGGGAGTTGCTACAGAACCCTTTGTCCTTTGCTACAGTTGATTCAAGAAGCAATTAACATGGTTACAGACAGTTATATGAGATCAGCAATAGACTATTTCGAAATAACAAGAGCAAGACCTTCTTTGGCTGCAACATTACTCATCACAACTTGGTCGAAATTGTCTTTCCATACAACTGACTTTGGATGGGAGAACCTACTTTAACAGGCCCTATTGCATTGCCTGAGAAAGAAGTTATTCTTTTTCTTTCTCACGGAAGAAAGGAAAAAATAAGTGTGCTTCTAGGATTGCCATATTCTGCTATGAAAACATTTGGACAAATCATGGAATTCTAAAAATTCCTAGTTGTATGCTCTTTTTCTTCTCCTAGCAAGTCGTAGTAATTAATAACTCAAGAATATGTTATATCTTGCTTATAATAAGAGCAACTTAGAAATAATCTATTACTAGATTGGGTTTGTTTTCTATGTTCCAATTTAAGTAAACAATTGCTATTATGTGATACAAAGTTTAAATGTATATATGTGTATGTATGTTTTCTTTTGGCGTTTCGTTCTTTATAATGAGTTAAGATAATGTTATCGCACTTGAAATCCATAAATATAGGCAAACTACTAAGAGTTGATGCTTCTTTTTATTGTAGTGTCGCATGCCTACTATTATCCCCTCATCGACCATATGAATCCTTACCACCTAAGAAAAGCACTGCTAGCCACTTATTTTATTTATTAGACTTATTAGTTCATAAATACTTATTTCATTATTTGAGACTTTGTAATGGTTGTGCTATGGGTGTATTGGGAAGGCTTATATGCATGTAAAAAGGGTTGGGTGTTTTTCATGTGGGCTCCCCAGCGTTACCACTTCACCGTAGCATCGCCCTCATCTGTGGGCCCCGGAGTCCTTACCGGAAGACTCTCTACGCACAGCCTTTTGGGGACCACTGCTACACATGGCGTGAAGGATTGTCCCACATGGCTTTGGCTCAACCCTTTTTACATGCATATAAGCCTTCCCAATACACCCATAGCATAACCATTACAGACTTCATTGTGTTATTACCCCTATTACACCCTTCCATCTTTTTTACATCTTCTTTACTATAATTCTCTCACCAACGTTCCACCTATCAGCGATGGGATCTCCTATGATGAAATCAAAGGATATCTAAAGGAATGTAAATGTTAAAAAAAGAAAGCCTTCTAGTAGCACATGTCATATAAGAAAGAAGCCAAAATTTCCTATTTCTAGCTTATACAAAGAAAGATTATATATATGGGGGAGAGACTCCCATTCAATGTACCTTTTATAATAAATGTGGTCACATTGGGAAAAGTTGTAGAATGAAGAAAAATGAAGATAAGAAACTACTACAACATCATGTAAAATTTCACTGATGAGTAGGAAGATGGTGAATGTGATAAGTTGTTCATGGTCCTCCCAATATGATGAAGACAACAATGAGCACGCTATGTAAGTCACATGGCTAAGGATGAAGGTTTATTTTGTGACTTCGATAGATTGGTGAAAATGAAGGTAAAACTTGGAAATGGGAATGTTGTTAAAGCTCAACGAAAAGGGGTTGGTGCTATTTGCACTCAATAATGAACTAAATACATTCATGATATCCTTTTTATACCTTGTCTAGCACATAATTTGCTTAGCGTAGCTCAAATGCTTGTAAATGGCTACTATATATGTTTTAAAGATATATTTTGCTCAATTTATGATTTCTATGGATGTTTGACTGTTGAAGTTGCTATGGAGGGCAGACGTTTTCCTCTAAAGTTGAATGGTTTAGTTGATCATGATAATATAGTGGCTAAAGATGAATCCATATTATAGCAAAGAAAATATGAACATTTTAACTTTGTTGCAAATAAAAATATGCAGACGAAAGGATAAACAAGAGATTTACTAGAAATCTCAAATGTTGAAGATATTTGTAGTTCTTATCAATTTGGAAAAATGCATAAAAGCCATTTCTAGCTCAATCTTCATGGAGAGCAGAGGAGAAGCTTGGCAGGTTCATTCTAATGTATGTGGAAACATGAGCATAGATTCCTTGAGTGATAATAGGTATTTTGTGCTTTTCATTGATGATCACTTCAGAATGACGTGGTTTATTTCATGAGTAGCAAAGTAGAGGTACTTCACACATTCAAGAAGTTCAAAGCCATGGTAAAGAAACAAATTAGAAGTACTTTGTAGTGTCTTAGAACTGATAATGGGTGAAAATGATTACCTATAATTCTCTCACCAACGTTCTGACTATTCTAATTGAATCTAAAAGTTTCATACTTCCTTTGATAAAAATAATAACACTAATAGAACACACTCAAAAAATGGGTGAAAATGATTTTTTATTCATTAAAAACATATTTGAAACAATCACAATATTGTAAAAATAAAATTTGATAAAGAATTGTAAATTGAACATGAAGGATCACTAGCTGAACCCACCTTGTTCAATATCATAAGAGTTTCCTTTGGAAAAACTAAATTCATCATTGGAAATTGTGTGAAAAATTATGTGAAATACCCCAAACCTTCACCTAAGTTAGAAATTGAGTTTAGATAGATTAAGTAAGTCAAATGAATTATAGGAAAGATTAAATAAGTCAAATGAATTATAGGAAATAATTATGCAAGTTGACACAATTAGATTAGTAATTAATTAAGTTGGAATTTGATATTTCAATTCCTATACCACTAAACTTGTTATTAAAACGTTTAGATGATTCGTAAACCCTTAAACTTTAGCATAAATCCTAATTCCTTAGTTTTCATAAAATTTAAGTTCATTTGTTTGCCTAGAAGTATCAGTTCTTAAACCCAAACTAAAATTTAATATCATTTTGGTTTCAGAGTGCATTATAGCATTGGTTCAATAACCTCAACTACTTCAAGTGCCTAGACAAAGTTTCCAACATATATGGCTTTTGGAAGTACAGTGTCATGTCTAATCTTTTAATATGATCAGTAACTTCTTTTTATAAAGCTTGATCATGAGTTTTTGTCCCCGGATAGTACAAGCACAGATCACTCACCTTTACCATTGCAATATGCTCGATTCCATCCAGGATAGATGTATAATAATATGCTGTAAATGGCCCCACATTGTTGGAAATCGGGTTGAAGCAGAATGGTCGACAAGTTTATCCTGCTTCCTCCTATACTTAGCAATTGGTTTTTTTAAGAATATTTCCAACCGTTAGAATAATCCTTGAATTAACCAAAAATGCACCGCATAACTTGTTTCTTCCACAATACTAGCATATTGTATATGTTTAGTTTCACTGCATGAGGGTGTCCTTAAGAGCGGTTTGATTGAAGTAAATGTAGTATGATATGATGCAAGAAGTAAAATATTCATTCATAAATCTAGATAAGAGGTGTGTTGGATGAAAAGCTAGGACTAATATTGTAAGCACACCAACATTAGCAACTCATTGCTATTATATGTGGTAATCTCACTAAATACTAATAATTTGCTCACATCATAAGCAAGGAAATTAAAACATAAGAGTAACCACTAAGAGATTACACCCACAATATCCATGAATAATTGCACGATCGCATGGAAGTCTGGAATCATTAAATTACTGGTAAGAACTTGTACTAACTTAATATCCGCATGCAATATTAAACTTCGATAACTAAAAAAAAGTGGAAAGTAATAATATTCTCTGAAATATGAGCCTATAGTCACAACTCACAACTTGCACCAGCTTTCTAAGAAAGAAAATTATTTTTATAATTAAAATGAAACTAATATGTGTGTATGTTTCCTTTAAGTGAAAATATTTTTCATTGCTTGTGCATACAAAACATTTACATCCTCAGATATGTAACATACATTAATTAATTTCATATGTTGTTACAATGTATCGTTTATATAGATTGGATTTATATAAATACATATATTTAGAGAAAAATATATATGATTTCAAAAGTGTATGTTCTATCCATCTACAATAGATCGTGCTTGGTCATTCTTCAAGAGTGATTGGAGGTTTGGAGGAATGACACAGGTTTCTCATCATCCTTTTTATATTTGAGCATTCAAAGGAGCTATAAAATTTAAAATATACAAGTAATATTATTGTACCATAAAAAAATTTCCATAAGCTCCTCATTTATAAGATACAAGTTCTGGGTTGACTTTCAAAGTCCTATTCTGAATATTAAAAACCTATATAAATAGGTAAGAGTATAAAATAAGACCTCCTCGTTGCTCATACCTGATAAGTAAATTATGTGTTGATAAAGTGATCAAACATTGGGGAATGAATAAATTAAGATTCTTAATTTCTTTTTTAACTTCATTTCCTTGTCATTAATTTCATTAATAAAAACCTTCCACCGCCTTTGAAAACCCACAACATGAAAAAATGATGAAGAAGTAATCAATGCTCTAACCTTCAGGTTAAATATCCTTATCTACATAGGTGAAGTTTTTGCTTCAAGGCCCAACTTAGTGCATCATCAAGAATAACAAAATAATTAACAAGCTTATGGAGACAATATAATATTTATTCTGCTACAATGGCACCTACAATGCAAGTCTTGGAATTCCCCTTGCATATAATGCTTCCATACATAGAAAAAGGAAAAGAAGAAAAAAAAAAAAAAGAAAACACCTTGAAACTTTCCAAGTTTACAATAACAAAAGTATTCAGTAATCACTAAAAATATCCCCATTGAAAAAACACAGCCATTTGGGGTAACAAACAAAAACTTACTTTTGCAAGTCAATACTTTTGTCTTTATTATTAGTATGTATAACTTCCTCCGCCCTACCATCAATATGGAGTTCATTCAGACATGAAGGATGCCACAAAATAGCCAACAACCTCAAACCAAAAACCACCAAGTCCAGTGCTATCCATCTGCAATCAAATATGATGATGCGCCTATTATTTGCCATTAGAGTTTGTATTGTCAAATTTTTGCAACTAAGATTCTTGGCATGCATAAATACATTTTAAGTACCATTAGTTATTAGTATAGCTAAAATAAAAAATGCTTCACAAACTAATCAAGTAATAGGAAAAATGGAAAGAAAAATCAATTACGTCATAAAACTCACAACATCTGTACATTCATTGAATATATAAATATATATATGTATAAATTTTATCCTTTTGTTTAGCAAGAGATTTTTTTTTGCCAAATTTAGCAGGAGTTAATTGGATGGTTTTAGCAATACACCTACACGATGGTTTTTGCAATTTCTTGTACCAATTTTAATCATGCAAGAGGAAACTTACGAATAAAAAGGATACAAAATTTTATTGGCTAGAAAATAAATCTTCAAGCACAAATTATTCTTGTTCTATATACATGCCTTGTAAAGTACAAAAACAGAAAAATATATTATACTCATGATTTTTAAATTCAAAGGTAGAAATAATCTTGTACCTAAGCCTACTCTCATTTAAATATGTCTTGATACCATAATCACAATAATAAAAAGACAACATTCTCAATCTAAAGGTGTCAAACAAGTCTATAGTAACCAAACCCTTGCAATTGTTTTCCTTCTTAGCTTTCATAGTAACATGGAAACAATCATGTCTTTCACTACAATATTACTTTCCTCAATTTTGTTAATGTTTTTCATATAATTTTAACTAAAAGCAAGTCTAATACAGGTTACGCAACTACACGATTAAGATATGTTTCATTGGATTGCCAATCTTACTACACTTGCCTTCAATATTGATACTAACTATCGAGTTATTTTCAAAATAAAACAATTTCCAACACATTGAACTTCACAGAGCATCAACAATGCAACTTCAATGAATTTAATATTTTCCCAATACCATGCACCTATAGAGTCAAATCCATATCAATGAATGTAGAATGATATATAACATGAAGATTCTTTCCCAGTGGCCCTAAATCTAATCACACTTACTAAACCGAATTGCCATGGGATTAAGCAACTTTAACAAATTAACTTTCACAAAACAATTAATCAGTGATATGATCACATGAATTAACATCCTAAATAGTGAAATTTCAAAAGCCCAAACAATATAAGAACATTAAGCCATTTGACACAATGTACACAACACAACATAAGGTACCATACCATACCCATAACAGAACATATAGCCTACTTATCACAATGTAAGTAACACAACATAACATACCATACCATACCTATAACAGACCCATAGACCCAATTTCGTAACTCGTAGATTTGAAGTGATGAGGAAATGATGATTTGAGAGAGATTAGTGACGTTTGCAAATATTACAAATGTGGCTCAATATCAAAATTCTTGTAGTAGGCCATGCTATGCACCATGCTAACAACATAAGCACACATAAGAATTAGGCATATGACTCATAACACTTCAAAAATGTTTTTTTTTTTATTATGTTATTTATTTCTTATGGATCTAAGACGCGATTGCAAATGAGGGTAACAAAAACCTTTTCAAAAAATCGAATTACAATGAAAACATCTGCCAATTAAAAATATAGAAGTTTAGATAAAAAACATTAAGGAAAACCTTTATCAATTCATTCAAATACAATAGAAAAACAAGATTCCTTTTCAAAACTATTCTTCCTTATAATTCTCATTGACAGATGGTAATTGAATCAAAAAGCAGATGCTCATCTTTTCCCAAAAACTACATATCATGATTTTTCCAAAACATTGCAGATCACATATTAAAAAAAAAACAGTACAGATTTGTTCAGCAAGATTTGATCGTATCATACACGATTGTGTCAAATCGTGTCATATACAATTATATTAGATTGAATCTGATCTGTTCAACAAAACGTAATTTGTGATCCCCTTTTGTAATCCCATTACAATAGATTTGTTTGACCCATCATGGACAATCAATTTCATCAATGTTTAACACATTAAACATAATAATCCTGTCATAATCAAATTACATCAGATCTATTTGACCCCATAGTAAAACGCCATAAAACATAAATATATATCAACATATATGTTTGATGTAAACCTAATTACATTCGATCTGTTTTACCCTTTGAAAAGAGACCCAGAGAAACATTATGAATTGATTTTGCAATTAATTTGTAACAAAATCAAATTTAAAAATTCGAATTTCATCACATGTTGTGCAAAAATAAATTGAATCGATCCAATTTGTGAATATCATATAAACACATATGTAGGATACAAATTCAATTAAAATATGCAGATTTATTTAATAATTAATCAATTTTCCATATACATGTTTTATTAATCTGTTTTATAGTCAGAAATCATAAACATATATATCCACATCAAACCCTTTTTGAAAATCATACATATCATCATATATATTATTTGAGAAACAATTTGATTGAAATCACAAGTGGCTTTGATACAATTGTTGGAATTTAGAGATCAAAACTGATCTAGCAGCGAATTTTTACTTTTGTAAAATTAAACCCTAAATCCCCATTCGGATCCAAGTGATTCAACCAAATTAGAATAGATAGGATTATACCTTTTTGAAGCTTTTAATTTTTCGAATCTAAAGGTGTTGTAATCGCCCGAGCTCCCTCTATAGTATCCACACTCCTAACCGGATTTTATGCATATACTAGCACGTCAGAACGATTCTGCGTATTTAGGAATTATCTCACAAAGAGTCTCTCTCAAAAATTTTTCCTTTTTTTTTCTTTGTAGACTTTCTCTACAAATTCTGATATGACGGGAATGTAGTGTAAATCCGAAAAGAGACCCATCATGTTATATATATAGGGCATCGTGCCTTGTAAATATCTTCCCTAATCTAATTAAGGTTTTTTTAATATAAAAGACACATGCCATATATTTTATAAATAAAAATTTTATTTATTAAGTTATAATTATTTATTAATCTTAATCTTATTAAGATTAATAGATAGTTAGATAATTTATGATAGGCTTATTTAAATAAACCATAATCTCTACAAATTCTGATATGATGGCACAGTACATTGTAAATCCTAAAAGAGACCCATCATGATATATATAGGACATCGTGCCTCGTAAATATCTTCCCTAATCTAATTAGGGTTTTTTAATATAAAAGACACATGTCATATATTTTATAAATAACAATTTTATTTATTAAGTTAAAATTATGTATTAATCTTAACCTTATTAAGATTAATAGATAGTTAGATAATTCCTGATAGCTTATTTAAATAAACCATGATCTAATTGATTCGTTCTTTGTGTATGACCTTGTAGGTTCACTTAATGTTGGCAGCAAGCCCTAAACATTTAGGCGTACAAGACATAATTAGTCTCTAGTAAGACATTATGTTACCTAAATTAAGTGAAGATCGGTGATCTGACTTATCAATTAACAGTAAGTTATTTAGTCCCTTTATCATAGATATCTTATGATCAAACATAAGATATGGATCAATACACTATTTAATCACATATTCTTGAATCCAAAGTTTGACTGACTTAAACAAATGAAATTGATAATTCCTTATCAGTTCATTCGAGCACGGCTATATATTTCTCAGTCTTACTCATCAAGAGGCCCAAAAGGTATCTCTCATATTAATGAGAGAACAAATTCCTTCACGAATACTCATATTCCTCCACATAACTTATTCTATGTCCAAGTACACTCTTATAATTATTTGATTAAAGTAATGAAGAGCTAAATTAAAACATGAATGTGCTATGTATGAATCCATGGTGTCATCAGGTCGAAGGACTAAAACAACACTACAATAAGAAATACTTATCGCATTGATACATAACATTCTCATATCTGGTCGTTCCAATACAATGTACTTTTACATGTATCCATGAGCTGAGTTGATATCTTATATCTGTGATCTGTCAAACATGATCATCATTCAACCAACATGCTAGTCTTAATTCATTATTATTCCATGTAATGGATAACTAGGGATAATTTAGAATAATTGTATTTCTCGTCTTATGGTTTTACTATTAAAGTTACTTACTTTAACAACATAAGGAATAGCCAATTATTCAAGAAATAAATTTTATCAAAGTAATAAGACCAATTATAATTTTGATAAAGAAAATTGTCTCCTATTATAAAGATAAATATTCAAATGACATAGAATCCTCATGGCCTAAGGCACATCACTAGCAAATTCTTTAGAATTCCACACATGTCCGAAGTAGCTCGAAATAATATCATGAATACAATGTCATTTCCTACTGAAGTCAATGAGAAGGCTATTATACTATTTTATTGCAATCTAACTGATTATTTCAAGGATGATGGCAATTTGGGTATTGGGATCAATAGTTCAAGTTTTGTTAGACATCAGTTGTATTCATATCTCTATGGTAGAAGACTTGAATTATCTCATCATGATATATGTAGTTTGATAGATGTTGATGACTCTAGAGTTAAGATGCCTAGCTCTTTTGATAATATTATGAAGAGTTGTTTACTATCTTTGATATAGGTTAAAATTAGCACAAATCGCGCAATCTATATTCTTCCTGTTTGTCTCTCAGGCTTTGGGTTCTATTTCAGTTCATGACATTCAATTATGTTCCATGCAAAGGACAACAGGCTACAATGACCCAGTAGGGCTTATGGTCCATATCATAAGAGGGGATAAGATTCAATTCTTTGATATGATGTATACGATCTTTATAGATGTCATTAATAAGCCTGCTCAGGCTATTCTAAGAGGAAGTAGGTCAGTCACACTTTTGTTAAGAAGCAAAGGTGTAGAGTTATGCTCCAAGACTTGCCTTGTTCAAGTTCTTATTTTCTCCTTCAATACCATCAGTTTAGGGACTTGGAAAAGGTAAGATTGGAGATGTATACAAAAGAAGCCTTTAAAGCCTTTGATTAGTGGTGGTAATCTGCTTCCTAGTTTTGATTTAGATGTAGCTTCTGATGATGATGAGCCTCCAACTCCGCCTTCTGGCTCTTCAGCTCCCAGTACTCCTACATCCTCTTTTCAGGAGCTTCAAGATCATATGGACACCAGATTTGATACCATAGAGAACCAAATTTTTTATCTCTGCTCTAATTTCTAGTCCTTCAACTCTGAGATTCAAGGCTTTATGGATCACTTTTTTAGTATTCATCCTCTCCTACCTTCATCTAATGATCCTCCTACATGTTCTAGTTTTCTTTTGCCTATTTACATTTGTTTTTAAGCTTGAAACTATGTTTGGACATCCCTGTAACTTTTTATGCTGATCTGATCTCTTTGTTGAATGTCTTACATCGCTATTTTATGTGACTGTTTCTCTCGGTTATATTGCCTCCTTTTACTTATTATCATGTATAAATCTTTTTTATGATGTCAAAGAGGAAGAATCATGGTATGATTAGGGGGGAGAAATAATGATATGATTAATGGATTAATCTTCTAATATTCTTAATTTGTTTGCCTTCATCAAAATGGAGGAGATTGTTAAACTAATTATCTTATATGTGATTTTGATGAGAGCAAATGTTATGTAAAGCTATTATAAACACACTTCATTTGAGTCAGATCAATAATTCATAAGAAAAAAATATATATCAAGAAACCTATATTGTGTATATATAGTGCTTTGTGCGTTTTGTTTTTGTGCTTACAGGAATTGCACTGGCGATTCGATTCAAGAAACTAAAGCATAGTTGTGGTCGAGTAAAAAAAATCCAAGATGCAAAAAGGAAAAAATTCAAGGCATGAAGGTTGCAAAGATTAAACTGGCAAACTGGTAGAAGCTTGCACTAATGAGTCGGTGGACTTTTAAATTTGACTATTGTGTGCGTTTAATGTAGTCATTTATCAGATGTTATTTCCAATAGACGTTTGATCTTTGAAGACTATAAATACATGTTCCTTTTGGAGTTTCAAACAACTTTTGAAAGAGTTTTGATTTGTAAACAAATAAATCAAGAATTCTCTCATAATTTCTGTTCTCTTATTCATTATTTTAAAAATTCTTGTAAGAAAGAGAAAATCAATTTTAATGCTCTATTCTTAACTTGTAATTTTATAAGAGAGAACTGCAAAAGTGAAGGAAATACTTTATTTCTTGAGTGTTGTGACTTGTGTACTGCTCTATTTGAGCATTTGAGTTTGATATCAATAAAAGTGTGTGAAGTTCTCGATTGGAGGTGATTGTAGGTTCGTAGAGAATAGAAGCGAACCAAAATCCACGTTAAATCTGAGCTTGATTTCTCCTTCCCTATATCTTTTACTTTCCTTCTTGTATCCTATTATGACTATATTAACTATCATCAAATTTTAAATTTAATTAATGTCTGAAAAATTATTTAATTGCGAATTTAAGCCAAGTACTTAATTCACCCCACCTCTTGAGTATTTTCTAGTGGTGTTTTGGTTTGTATGTGTATTAACATAGAGACATGCAATCATATAGTGTATGCTTGTGTTGCTATTGTACTGGGCTTCAGCTCACTCCTTTCTTTTATAGATGATGATAAGGATGATGATATGGATGCTTTGACTACTTAGGTTATGGGTTGAATGTTTGTAAGAGATGGACGAGTTGGACGCTAAATGCGTTGGATATTGTTTTATTATTAATTTGAGAGTTTTATATTTGTTTGAGGTTTCTGATCTATTATTGAAAGATTTTTACTTTTACTTATGAAACTTAAATAAGAATTTCTTAATTTAAAATTAGTTAGAAATTCACTTAGTTAATACTAACTTTTGAATTGTATGTTATACGTGGAAAATTGTTAATGTTGGGATGTGACACCTAGAGCTCCATCGATGTGAACAAATGGATTACTACTTAGTTGCCAATTTTTTATCTTAAAGTTTTATTAATATTGATCATTAGGTTAATCTAGTTTAGTTTAATGAACCTATAAATAGGCCACAAGTTATGTCATTTAAGGTTAGCAAGCTTTCATTTAGTTTATGTTATTGTAGGTATTGAGACCTTTTCTGGTTGAAATCCTTTGAATATTAAGTATTATTGCTATTCTTTTTATTTTCTTATCAATCTATAGTGTAGATTATGGCGAGTAATCAATACTAATTGAATCATAGTGATTCTTTTGAGACCAATGATGTTTATGTATCATGTGACATCTCAATTGATGATTACTTGCAAACTAATTCGATTTCAATGTTCATGATCAATTATTAGTTATTTTATACATATCGTTTTACTTTTTGGAGTTCATAAAAGACATAAAAACTACTAAAATGTCATTTTATTTTGTGAAACCTAAAACTCATGATTCATAATAGGGGAATTAAAAGCTCATCCTAGAGATGGTTTAGATGTCATTTGGTATCAAGGTAAGTTAGATCTCACATCACTTAATCTCTTATTTTGGTTCAACCCGAGTTGATGCAAACATCTAAGCTGACCTTTCTTAGTTTGATGACATCCCATGCTCTATCTTGTTAAGAAACTGGATTTTCCAAGCTTACTGAAATGATATTAATTGGTTTGACTTTCAGCGTTGGACTAATTTTTAAACCACTCTCCATGTCATTTATGAATTACAATAAAATTGAGTGAAATCTATTTTGTATCTATTAGCTTGACTCGTAATAATCAACCTAAGTTAAATTTGTAAATGATTTTCTAAGCTTGAGCTCTCTTGTTTCCCTTCATTTATGCTGTTTTCAAAAGCATTCTTCCTTGAATTGTATTCACTTACATAAGAAAATGAATCAGTAACACTAAAAGTAGAAATTACATTATATTCACCTAGTAAATCCAATTCGTAAGAGTTGTTGTTGATCATTCCAAACATTCAAAACAATAAGGATCAAATTTAGACTTCCTCTAAGTTAGGGATCTTACCTTCTTTAAGTGCACGTAAATGTAATCACTTGGTTCAAATGTTACTCGATTTTGGCCATTGCTAATTGGTTTTACATGCTACTCATTCTTCAATCTACTACATAGCTTGCCTATGGATTTTCTTTTCCATCATTGCCTTTCTGTTGCCATCTATACTTGAAGAATGCTCATTGAAGTATTGGTAATGAATCCACATGATAGAAATATTGGTAATGAATCCACGATAGAAGTTGGTAGATTAAATCCATAAACAATCTCAAATGTTAAAAAGTGTAGAATAATGAACAAAACATTTATAACAAAATTGAACAAATACAAGCATTCTTTCCAAGACATAATATTCCTTTGAATCATACACTATATATTGCTAATATGGCACATTAATTACCATATTGGGTGTTAATATGACATGTGGTACAACGATATGTATTTTTTGTTCTTCTATTTTAAAAGTAGAAATAATTACTTGTGAATGTTCTAAGTGCATAATATGTAATTAAAAATAACCAATGAGTATTGGGTCTTGTCTATAAGGAATGGTGTGTTAGCTCTTACTTATTAGGAAATTGCTTATCACTAGGAAAATTAATTAAAAATAAAAATTTTATTTCTAAAAACTAAGAGAGAACTATCCTAACAAAATGGGACTTCCAACACATAAAGCAATTACAGCCAAACCAATGATTGGACTATTAATTAGTCTTTTAGTGTGCTATTAATTGATACCATGCTTCCACATGCCAAGTCATTGATAGATTTAGGATCTTAGTCAATGAAGCCCTCAATAAGAATCCTCTTTTTTTTTTTTTCCCCCCTCTTTCCCAAAGCAAAATAAAGTTCATATTTTTATATTCTCCTTAATTTGGATTAATCATTCAGGAAACAACTATAATGGGTATTTTTCAAATGTATTTTTAGTCTAACATGCATTGTAAATATTTCTCAAAAAACGTATTTGGTGAAATTATTTAAAAAACTTAACTACAATCACAAATTCAACTAGTTGCATAAAACACCAAATAAATAATCCATATTTCACCGGCTCAAGACTAAAAGGTCAACAAGTATAAACAATATCCATAGCACAAAATAAAACTAGGAAACAAAAAACATTTTTATAAAGATTTTGTGCTTGAATCCACGTACAAATGAAGTTATCGGATTGTTCTTCGGAGTAGAAACCCTTTAAAAACTTAAATAACAGTAAAACTAAATAAGAAAACGAGCTAGAAGAACGATGCAGCTCCAGGCTGATATTCCTCCCTTGCGGCTTCTGAGAAGGTACCGGTGAAATACCCCTTTAGTTTTAATAGAGAAAGGGTCTCCTTTCTGTTCCGCAACTTTTATAAATTAAGATGAAGGACGGTGGCCTCCATGCGTGTACCTTTGGGTGATCCCCAGCTCATTAGATAATGAGAGAATAGGAACCATCTATCAACCATTAGGTGACCTTATTAACAAATGGGAAGAGAAAAGTAATTAATGCATCACCAAGGCTGTGTGTGTGTGTGTGTCTTTCTCCCTTACGTGCTGGGTTCTTTAGTCGGCTCTGGTTGTTTTCAATTCAAAGAGAGGAGCTCAAAATTGGTGGCCCCACGGGCGTGCCTCTTATGGACGAAACATGGAGATGAAATTCAATAAGTGCAAACCCCTGGTAATGCGAATCATTAATAATTTTAGGAATGATATCAAAACTTTAATAAAATATATAATTAGGTAAATGGATTTTGAAATCGATCAATTTAATATTTCGATTTTGAAATTGATTATTTTAGTACTTGAAATAATTTTTTGTTCATCCCAACAGTACTTCATCATGTTTTTTCATGTACTTAATTGATTAATTTTAAAATTCATATATCAATTATGATATTATCTTTCGAGTATAATCCATTAAATTTACCGTCTATTTTGCTTCAGTTTCTTCTAATGAGTTATGGTTTCATATTTCTCTCAGTTCTTTCGATATGTTTTGCCTGTTAGGTTTGCAAAATGATTGGCCAAGCCCATTTAATGGTGCTGTGATTTTTCTCTCTCTTGATTAGAACTTAGAAGAGCAAGAGGTCGTGCATTAGAAACACATCGATTACAACACATATCATGTAGAGAGAACACTACGCGCTATACAAATAAAAAGCAAGTAATTTTGTCCAATCAAAGGAGATTAACAACGGTGGACTCTATGACTACATTATTTTTTTTGTATACATCCAATGAAATGAATTAGAAGAATGAAGATGTTTGTTTCTAACTATGCAAAGTTAATCCTAACTATGGGAGCTAGTAGCGATTCAACTTGAGTAATTCGGATTGATTGAGAAGGCTGTATGAATTAATATTGCTGTCCATCTTCTTAGCATCCACCCCTAGCAACTTGTTGATACCATATTCTCCAAGTCCGATGAAATTCCATGAAGCTACTAGGGGAGACACATACCTATTATTATTGCATGCTCGTGCATCGCCTTCTATACCATCTTCCATGTCCATGTCCATCTCCGCCAACACTTTGTAGAAGAGATCCACATCACATGGAAGCGAGATTGGACCTTGGCGCTGCATCCCATATTTGGATTCAGCATCCTCCAGCAGGATCTGGAACAGCGGGTGGTTTGCCATTTCAGCCTTCACCACGAATCTCTGTTTATTATTCTCCTCCGGTCCTACGTAAACCGGGAAGCATCCCGCTGGAACTGGAATTACTTCTTTTCTCTTATTCTTCTTTAGTTTTTTCATTAAAAACTCCATTAAATTGCTTTTTATAGAAGTCCCCGCCCCTTTCAATTTCTGTTGAGAATGGGAACTTACAAGCGAATCAGGTATGTACAGTGGTTCTTCAAGAACGGAAAAAAAAAAAAAAAAACAAATTTTGTAGAAATCAACAGCTCCTTGTTGTCGGGATAAAATGGCAATGTTAGATCTCATTAGACATATATATAGGTCTAGGAAGACTGTGATGGGTTTGTTTTTTCTAAACGCCCGTGCGGTTTGAATTTCAAAGTTTTACTTGTCGATGGTATATGTCTATGTCAGCATATGATGCATACTTAATTAAACTTAGGTAGCGGTCAAAATATTAGACTATGATGTTCGGCCGCCATTTGTTTTTGCTGTTATATTATGTCTGACGTGATATCTTAATCGCCAGGGAGATTTGGATATTCTTAATTTTTTTTTTTTGCTATGAAATCCCATTTATAAATTAAAGATTAAATATATATATGAATTTTTAAAGTATCTTATAATAAAATTATAATATTATTTTTAGTTACATAATATATATCAACTATTAATTATAAGTGACAATATTTTAGCTTCCAATGGCATAATAATCCAAAATATGCTCGTATAATGTGAAAAACGAACGTGGACAAGAGTCCTCTAGGTATGGGATGATGCGTTTCAACCGTCCAGTCAAATAATATTACTCCTTTAATTTATTCAAGCTTTTTGGTCTGCGGATATTTCAACTTCTCCTTTGTTTTTCTTTAGTGCTTTTTTTTTTTTTTTTTTTAAATTATTTGCAAAACTAACGTGTCTTTTTAGCATTTAAAATCAATATCTCATCTCAGCATGTCTTTTATTTGTCGCTCACACTTTCTCATACCCCATGTTTGTTACGACGGTAATGACTCCGCATATAGATATATTCTTTTTTCAATAATAGAAAGGATGTATGTATCAATCTTTTTATTTTTTTATTTTTACATTTGTTATTATATTAAATAATTAAGTATATTTCGTAATATTTTTTTACGTTAATTATTTTGCATTATTCAGAAGCGAATAGCTTTCCTTAGCTAGTACGGAGAAATATTGATAAACCCCAGATATGTAAAATTATAAAAGGAAAAAATTACATATATGTAAAGCGAAAGGCTTCATCTTTATTATTTTTTAAATATTAGATACACTTATTTTAACTGATCCACGTTCGATCAATTGCACGATGACTAAAATAATAAGCCCCAAAATGGTAGCCAACCTAGACGAGGAAAGCTAGCTAATCATTGAATATTATCTTTTTTTAATTATAAATTAATATAATCTCAAATATTAATAAAATAAAAGACTAAATTCAGAAAATTGTAAAGAAAATATTTCTATACATTCTACACATAAAAATTATTTATTAAAATTGTTCATACTAAAATTCTAATTCTCTCTCTCTCTCTCTCTCTCTCTCTCTCTCTCTCTCTCTCTCTCTCTCTCTCTCTCTCTCTCTCTCTCTCTGATAGGTTATGGAAGGCTAAAGTTCCAAAACCGATATGATCATTCCATAGTTAGGATATTATGTTAAATAAAAGTAAATTAAAGTTTACAATTGAACTTTAATTGGGGAAAACAAGTACGTTTTTACTCATTAACAATTCATTAGTTTTCTATTTGAGCTCTAAATCATCATTTTTTTTCCTGTTCGAATCCTAAAAGTTTGGAAAAAAACTGCAAATAAAATTCTTTTTTTTTTACATGGTTATTTTCCATCTGCAAATGACTCTTGTTGCAATGAAATAGCCATGAATTTCTCAATTTATATTTTATAAATATGTTACTAAAATTGTATATATGATTTTGAAGTGTGATGAATATGATTTATGTTGATGCATGAAATATGAGTTGTGTTATTGTGTTAAAAATAATTAAATACCTTAGAATGGTTAAATATTGAGTTCATAAATTTTTAAGTGCATTAAAATGTATGAAATATGATTAGAACAAGTTAAATTATGCATGTTTATAAGCCTATACTTAGCAGAAATTTTTAGTCATAAAATAAAGCCCAAGACCCACCTTTAATTAGCCAAAGACAAGCTCATTAAAGGCCTTAATTTAGGCAGCCACTAAAATCAAACATAAGGATAATATCAACTTCTAAAAGTGCAAAAATTCGTCCAAAATTTTCAGACCACACAAACACTCCTTTACAAGCTTTGAAACCCCATTTTTACACTCCAAAAAGTTCTCCCATGGCCATATATGATTAGTCCCTTCATCCTCCACAAATTAAACCACCAAAAACTTGCAACAAGATTCCTAAACCAAGGCACAAAGTTCTTATGGTAAGTGTGTTTCTCTTGCTTTATTTATACTTGAAGTTGTGTTTTTTATTAGGATAGGGTTGTATGCTAAAAATAAGATAGGATGGTTTCTATGTCTTGTTGGTAGTTGGGGTAGTGTTTTCGTGCTAAAAGAGCTTGTAATATGTGTTAGATATGTAACTTGAAGTGTTTGTATGATTGAAGTGTAGGATAATGATGTTGTGAAGTATATAGATTAAATGAAGTTGGGGTGTGAATTGTGTTTGATGAGTGATGATTGGTGTTTGGTGATGTTGGAGTAGAGTTTATACATGTTTGAGGAATGTAACTTTCATAGTAGATACATATGTTAAGTAGTAAATATATGATATATAAGCATGTTTGTTGAAAACTTAAATATATGTAGATTTGTGTAGACCAAGTGTTTGATGAAATGTTTTAGAGGAATATGACATAGATATGTGTATAGAAGTGATTAGGAGTCAAATTTATCCATGTTTATATTTGTAACAAGTAGTTGTTGTTGATGTATATTGGATTAAGTAGTTAAAAATTGTGTAAAAGACAAGGAAAATGCATAGCTGGGATCTCCCATTCATCAAGAGCATGATACAGGCTGTGATATCTCCTCGGAACAAGAATTTTCAAATGAAACAAGCCAAATCATGACCGTAACAGACGGGGTGATCTCCTCGAGTAAAAATTTTCTAGCGTGATACTATTTTGTAATTTAACCATAACTTTTTCATACAACCTTCGATTGAGGTTATTCAAGTTGCATTAGAAACTTAAAAAGAGATCTACGACTTTTATGTTTTAAGTTTTTACAAATTTCAAAAGTAACAATACTTAAATTTTGTTTCTTTTTAGCTAATATAATTTTCAAATAATGTTAAAAACTTATGTTTTCTTGTTAAATATGTGTTTACATATGAAATGGATCTTTTTGGACTAAAATGAGATAGAGTGATATATTTAGGCATGAATTAAGTATATTTATAAATTTAATAAATAATTGGATTAGATTAACTTATTAGAATGATCTTTGAATAGCACAAGGAGTATATTGATTCAAATGTTCTCTAAAGCTTGATATATGATCATTTGAGTATTTGTTGAGTATTTTATGATGTTATATGAAGTCTAAATGCTATGTTATAATCTTTTGATAATTTATTTGAATTTCTTTGATTTATTATGACTGAAATTAGTTGAGTTTATGCTTAAACTAAGTGAGAATTGCAATAATTTCTTTGTATAGTGATAGATCTTTGCTCGACTACCCCTATTAGTTCCCGAGCTATTTCAGGTACACAGTAACATGCTTGTTTCTTGACTAGAATAGACATAATTAAATTTACTCTAATTTATGAAAACTTAAACTATGTTTGAATTGGTTATCTACTACGCTGTTGAATCCGGTTCGGGGAACAGCATCTTGTCATGATGCAATGACATGATAGTTTTAGACATTTAGCTTACCTTTGTCATGATGCAATGACTTTTACAAGTGGTCCGGCTTGTAGTTGATGGGGTTTTTAGTATCGGTATAATATTTACTTAAGCTTAAGATGAAGTACCATGATTTAATTTGATGTTTTGAGACTTGAATTGGGTGATGTTATGGACTAAGATAAGTAAAGATGAGAAATGGCTAAGGACCTTAGATGAAACTATTTTTTTCGTTTTCAGATATATCATCTAGGAGATACAAGTCTCCGAATAACTTATATCAACCTCCTGAGCACTGATGCATTACTCAGGTCCCCAAAACATCTTTGTTGCCCATATGTTGAATACTCCAATGTTGTTTGATTACTTAAAGATTTTCTAATAACCTATTGATTGTTGCATATGCATATAGATTAAGCTTGTGTGCATCACTAGCCTTTGTTTTCGTTACTCGTGTAATGGGCCTTTGGATCATTATTTTATCCTTTCAGGAACCAAAGACGATGAGTTTTATGTTAGCATGGGTTATGGGACTGATTTTGAAGATTTTCTTAATGGTTGAGAAGATTAAGTTGGCCAGGGACCACATGGAATCCCTATTTTGTAATAGATTAGTTATGGTATCTTTTGATGTTTGTATTTGATGTTATAGTTTGAATTATCTTTTGTGGCTTTTTATAATGCTTGTAAGAAGCCTTTGTTTGTAATATCTAAACCTATATATGTATGTCTTGAACTTGTTTCTCTTGTGATATATGATGATGGTGATGTTGTGTTTTTATTAAAAGTTTTAAAAAAATCAATAGTTTTCAAATTACTTGATTTTGAGAATTTAGACAAACAATTCTTCTAGGACAACCTTACATATAATTCTGCACGTTATATGTGGTTAGGGAGCTGTTATCACCTATTTTAATTATTAGGGTGATATCGGGTCTTTACATGCAATTTGATTTGTTAGAATAAATAAATAATATAAACAAGACAGAGTAACAAAAGGTTAAAAAGACTACATAAAATTAAAAAAGATTTATGTATGTATATAAAGCTATCAAATCTGGTGTGTGCTTATATTTATTGGCTTTAAAATGGAGGCACTGTAAGAAAACAAGGTTTTTGAAATAATTTTGCTGTTTTTAAATGTAAATTTTATTGTAAAAGTTGTGGTCATTGATTCTATTTTGAGGGTTATAAGCTATTTTGGTAACTTTCCATTATAGAATTTTTTTCTTTCAAAGTTTTTTTTTTTTTTTTTGCCCCTTTTCAGGTGAGGGGATGTGTGTAGGTTTTATCTAGTTATCCATGGGAAGAAGATGGTATGTAGTTACCATTGGCTTTTATTTTATTTTTTTTCCTAGCATGCCTTACTACCAATTTTCACAATATTTTATATTGATTTATACCAAGTGCTTATAAAAGGAAAAAAATATTAAAATAATCTTTAAGACATTCAAAGTAAGCTTTGCTATTTAAACAATATAAATTCTAATGAATATCATAACCATGTTATGGGTGATTGTAAAATGAACCACACTTTCAACTCCTTTCATGATATATAAGAATGGAAAGGTGGGACACTAGCTTAAAAGATGATTTAATAGAGACTGCAAGTTATTTTATACGATTATATTTTTAGACTTTAAGGCAGCTACTGATAAATACTAGACTAAGCGATATTACTAGTCCAAGAGCAATCCTCTTGTGAAAAGCTTTAATAGGCCAAAATGATGATCTCAAATTGCATCAGCAATAGGTCGTAAACCTACACATCCTGGACCCATGTCTCAAAATTTTCTTGCCAAGCTACATGAAAGAGATTTCCAGAAGTCCATAAAAAGATTATTGGTAATTGCCTCAAATGAAAAGCAAAAATATTTTGATAAAAATGTTTCTTAGTAATATTTTCATGACTCTCAAAGTCATGCGCATATGCAATACCAAACCAAACATGACGAGCAGTTGGATTCTAACTAAGCCTTAGCTAAACTTTGGAAATACTAATGCCATAATGCCTTTCAAATAAACATAGTCATTATGATATGGCAATAATTCTTACAAAGACAAATGCCCATGTTAGGTGACTTGACTTCAAAATTCACTTAATCGAATTTATATGTCTTTGTTATATTTATATTTCTAATGATATAAGAAGCTATTTTTGTGCGAGATGAAAAAAGAGTGATAGAAAGAAACCATCATTACCAAATTCATTTTTTGTAGTTTCCTTAATCAAGCTAGAGGTTAACAAAGAACCATGCATAGCACTGAATAGAGAGTTGCTAAAGCTAGTTGACAAAGGCATTTTATACTCACTTTTCATTGATTGAATCATGATCAATTATTATTGTTTTTATAGAAATCATAAGGAAATGGTACTTACATGCACTTATTGTAATATTTTAGGTGTTAAAGGACTTATAATACAAATCCAAGCAATTGAGAGGAGATTTATACAAAATTGGAGAATGAAACAATCAAGGCTGACAAATATGGAATGTAGGCCGCAGGCCTAAATCAAAGGACAAAGCAACATAGCCCTCATTCGAACAAACACCACCATCTTTCGAAACATATTTGAATCATCTTTCTTCAATAGACTTGTACGCTAGCCAGTTTGGGAGAAAGGCCCCGACCTTTGAGTCGAAGTACACCAAAGCTAGCAGCATAAGTCACAAAGCTGGCTGCCATTTTGTCTCGAAAATAATTTCTTCAATGAAGGCTGACTATTGGAACTTCAAGGCTACTGACTTTTGAAGGCCAGCTAAATTAAATTATAGGCCACTGGCCTTGAAGGGGCCTATGTCGTACGTGTGACTTTTCATATATATTCTTCTTTTGTGGATCTTGTTGAAAAAGGAGAAACCTTAGGCACAAATTAGATCATCATTTTCATTGCTTCTAGATCTATATTAGGGCATAGACTGCTAGAAAACTTTTCTTTTTATTTTGATTGAGGAATCCATACGAGGATTCAAGTGGAAAACATTATTTGAAATTGGATTCAGAACAAGATTTTCTTGACAAGGTGATTTGTTTTTTTTTTTCCTATATTCAACTTTATAGATGATGTTTAAAGTTTGTTTGTTTT